>VZRI01013201.1:0-13189 GCA_013397515.1 Upupa epops
GAATTATATGGGTTTGCATATTATTTAGGAGTGCCACCAGAGAAGTTTTTTTCAAAGCCACAGAAATAAAAGGTGAAATTGCCTTTATTCATCTTCATATAAAACAAGAAGAGGTAGAATTAATTTCTGTCACCCTCACCTTTTTCTAAGCTTGCCTATTTTTGTCTTCTAGTGTATCTGAACTGAGACCAGCTCTTGTCCTTTAAACATGTCTTCCAGATCATAGCAGTTTATCCAATTCAAACCAGGCATTTACTTGGTTATACACCTTATATCTTTGTCCAAAGCTGCTATGCAATGCCTCAGAAAAGCTTGTGCATGTCACTTCCTGGAAAAGACAAGATTTCTTGCAAGCAGCAAGTTTCAAATAGAACCAGCAAGTTCCACCATGCCACTTTGTTCTGCATTTTTGTGGAAGCATCTCAAAAATACCATGCAAAACAAGTGCAGTTGTTAGGTTGTTAGAACAACCTATGTGCAAATTGAGGATCAAATCTCTTACCATTAGTATTTGGCTTTCTGTAATTGTGAGTCTTGAGTTCTGCAAGGTCCTATCTCAGCAAAGAGCTGGAGAAAATTGACTTCCATGGGAATTTCTTTAGAATAATTCACTAGCTAGTCTCCAATGAAGAATCCTCATATGTTATGTCAATAGTTTTGCTATAAGAAAAAGCATTGTTTTCAATTTTTATGTGTTCAGAGTCTGCCACTAAAGGCTCCAGTTTCTGTGCATCCCCTCCAGCCCGTGTTTGTTGCAGTTCTTCTTCTAGAATAAACTGAGCAGGCCAGCGTCTTCTTTGTTGGCTTGCTTCATTGTCCTTACTCACCTTTCCAATGTGATGGAGATCCTTGACAATTATTTTTTCAGTGTCTTCTAGTACTGTTGTCAATAAATTAAATAGGAGAGCAATCCAGGCAAGACCAAAAAGAATCCAAATTGCCACCAGTGTTCGGTAATAGGAAAAGTAATGCCTGTCAGGCTGTTTACCTGCAGAAAAAGGGAAAGAGAAAATGAACAAGCTGAAAATGCTTGGCCTGTGTACAGTGAACCAGGATTCATCCACATATTTCATGCTGAGTACTTCAAGGTGACATTTTCATTGTAGTGCAGCTTTTCACCTCCCCAGAATAAGGTTAAGGCTGACCAAGTCTCTCATTGTTGCCATAAACTGATATATATGGTAGCACAAACATTCTGTCCTGACAAAAATATATGCTGGAAATGAAGTGAATTAGTACTAGAGCAAGATATTTGTTCCCCTTATAGCACACCAATCCAAATCCAACCTCTGCAGCTACAGGTAAATGCAATGGTGTGGTAATTGTTTAAAACTGTATTATATTATCTTGAAAATGGAGCCAAAGTCCCAAAGCACAAAAAACCCCAGAGCATATTGGGCTACTATAACCACATGACTATTACTACCTAGGTTATAATAACTCAGTGTATTTCTATAAAGTGTACTTATAGACTAACAAATACTTGTTTAAAATTTTTTATTCTCTTTGATCATACAAAGAGAATAGCTGCAATTTGTACTTTACTTTTGAACAGATTCAGGTGCTTCTTCCAATAAAAACTGTGTGACTAATTGGAACTCACTGACATGCCAAGAACACAACTTTCTGTGTTGGAAACCAGTGGACTGAAGCCTACTTCAAGCAGTCCAAACCTCTTAGCATCAATGAGTATCACATACCCACTATTCTGCAGAGGTCAATATGTTTGTTTCTTCCATACATCAGCAATCCAACACTGACACACACAGAGCATTTGCCCCTACTGCACATAATCCCACACAACCTTATCATCATGATACAGCTGAGTTGCTTATTGAATGCTGTAAATCACTGTCAAGGAAGGCTCCACAGAGTAGATAGCACAGGACAGGCTCGTCACCACAGACATGGTGAATTATAGAATCAATCAATCATAGAAGGTTAGGTTGGAAGGGATCTCGGAGATATTTAGTTCCAACTAGTTTAATTGCCTGAGTCCAGGAACAACTGTCACCAGACCAGGTTGTCCAAAGTCCCATCCAACCTGGTCTTCAACACTTCCAGGGATGTAGCATCCACAACCTCTCTGGGCAACTTGTTCCTGTGCCTCAGCACCCTCACAGGGAGGAATTTCTTCCTAAGGTCTAATCTAAATCTGTCCTCTTTTAGCTTCAAACCATCCCCCTTGTCCTAGCACCAACACCCCCCATAAAATGTCCCTCTCTAGTTTGTTGTAGCCCCTTTCAGGTACTGGAAGGCTGAATTATTTCCCATTATGGTCTAAAAAAAGTAGCTAGGATGCTGACAACTCTTCTCAAGTCCTGTAGTGCAGGGTTTTTGTACTCTTATCACTCAAGAGCTCTGGAAAGGGGACACAAGAGGGCTGATTTGTCCTCATGGATAGATACCCAACAGCTGTTTGCTTTTCTTCTGCGGAGGATAAGTTGGCAGAGGAGATGCCAGCCTTGGTACAGAGCATCTCCTTTTGTGCCTCTATCTGAAGTTAGTGATTTTGAAGTGTCAAAAACAACTCTAATTACCTTTGTACAGTTAACCAAAACTGGACTTCAGCAGGACATAAATTGGGTTTACAGCCCAAGGGGAGTTTCACCTGAGAAGTATCACAAAAATGTAGGTTTTGCTGTGTGACAGACCTGATTCCAGACTTTCCTATCTTCCTAGAATGGCTCTTTACCCAAAACAGACTGTATCTGAAGTATAACAGCTACAAAGCAGTTCTGAATTGCTAAAAGGCAAATAAACTCAAGCCTCCCCTGCTCCTCCTGGCCAAGGCAAAACCATCTGTCATCCACAAACAATTCTAAATGCCTAATATTAGGAGCACTCATCAATTCTGCTTGTTCCATTGTGAAGGTGTGAGGCATTCAGCATCATTTTATCACCACAATTTCAGGAAAATTTAGATAAACACTGCAGGGAAAAATACTTCAGCTCCAGTTAAGTTGCCCTAATGAAGATAAAATCACAGAGCCGAGAGGCTTATCTGATTGGGGGTAGGGGGGTGGGGGTGTTATCTGTATTCATTGGAAAGTATCACTGCAGAGGACAAAGGTGATATGGAAGTTGTGACTTTCAAGCTCTGACTTGTTGCTGTTATTCTAAAACAGTTTGGTCAAGGAAAAAGAATGCACCAGTCTAATACTCAGTTTTCATCCTGCATTGCAATAGCCACTCTCTACTATCCTGTATTCCACATCGCTGAATTTCAAGGTGGGTTGTCAGTCCTATAGATCGTTAGGAAGGAAATGCCCATGCCCTGTTGTTGTACAGTGCACAAGATTGGCCCCATCTGGATATAAGAGTGAGCAAAGAAGCTGTTGCTGAGTGATACTCAGCTGTTGCTGAGTTGCCTTGCTGGTGCCTGAGTTCAGGGTAATGCTCATGGTAGTATGGCTTAACCACTGTTGGAAAGGACAAACCTTCCTCTGGATTAACTGAGGAGAGGAATCTCAGGGGATGCTGGTTTGTGCTTTGTAGCAAATGGAGTAAGTTAGCTGACTGGGATCACTTGAGGAAATGTGTCCTAATCGATTCATTGCCATTGCATGAATCAACCATCAGCTAGGCTGCAAGATCATTACAATCACTAAACTCGTGCGAGGCAAGATGTCAACTGGATCATCAGTTGGATCACCCAGCCTCTTTAGTACATTCTGAGAAATCAAGGTCATCTGGGAACATCAGAGAGTGTCTGGAAAAGCTTGTGGATTCCCTCTGACAAAGTTCTCAGTCTGATGTATGAAATCTTTCAATCACACAGCAAGGCTGACAGTCATTGTCCAACGTCCCTCTTGCATCTCTGCAAAGCTTGAAAGCCAAGGGTCTGTTGTGCAGTGGATGTCCATCAGAAAGGGCCATGAGGCTTACAGATTCTCTGTAAGGACAGCATTGATGCACTAGTGTTAGTTTCAGAGCTCCCTTCTCATACCACAGATGAAGTTCTGGCTGGTAAGATGCTGGCAGGACAGGTTGTTGCAAAGTCCAGGTGTTCCATTGCTTTTTCTGTTGATACTGATTTAGCTCCTGGTGAATATTTTGGAGTTTCTCTGGAAGCTTATTCTATGGAGAGTGTACTTTTCTCAGCAGATCCACAGAAGTGCTTCAAAAGCACTCCAGCATACTGGAGTGTATTTTAAACAGGAAGAAAGGGTTTCTTCAAGATAAATCCTTAACTCTGGCTTGTGATGACAGAGAGCATCCAGTGATGCACAGGGGACTAAAGACTACTTCTACAGTGATGTTTAAGCCCCGTTTCTCATAGAGTGAGTAGGTTTCCCCATTTTCCTGTGACTCTGATTTCTCCCTCTCTGTCTGTAGTGTAAATTCATGCTTTATTTTGTTCCTTTTTGGTACATGCAAATTCCCTGGCTTCTGAGTTCTCCCCTAGAATTCCCTTTACCTCCCCCAAATACTTTGTTTCAATGCACCCCAGATCCCTACATTTCATTACCTTTAGACAATTTTGTGGTTTTATCACTGAGTAGAGCCCCAGAGAAGTCCTTCTCCCGGGGTGACACAAGGCAAAGATTAGTCAAAGGCTCAGAAGATTTGCCTCTATGGTGTATTGGTGGCCTGGGCTGTCAACTCATGGAAAGCACAGTCATAACTCAGGCCCCTTCTGAAATCAAGCTTACCTACTACATAATCTCCAAAGCCAATGGTGCTGAGGGTGATAAATGCAAAGTAAATTCCTTCGCTGTAGGACCAACCCTCTGTTATCTGGAAGAAGAGTGATGGCAAGCACAGAAAAACAAGGATCCCCGTAACCAGGAAGAACAAAAGGGTCAGAAATTTGATCTTTTTCTGAAAAAGAAGGAAACCAATTCAATTATGATTTAACACTCTAGCAGGCCATACATAATGGTGGTTATTCAAAGTGAGCAGCTTTCTGGGAACACCTACAAGCACCACAAGAACTGAAGGGTTTTTTCTGAGTGTTTTTCCTCTAAAAGTAGCCTAGCTGTGCTCTGAAGAAGAGGGTAACTATGTATTATGGGTGTTGCATGCCTGCAGTAGTGCTGGGAGATGTATTTTTATATGATTGTATCAACCTCTAATGACCATGAGTATAGGAGAAATTCCTGTGCAATGACTTTTACTGGAGTCAGGTTATTTCCACTTTTTACCAGACAGCTTCATTTTTAGACTACAGTTATTCAGGTGTTGCACTTAAAAAAATTCAAATTCACCTGAGAAAACAGACTTCTAGGGAAAAGTATTTACAGTTTTCTTGACAGTACTGTCTCCAAGCATCTTGATTTTGACTTCTTATTGCATCAGGGCTACAACTTGACTCCTACCTGTAATTAGTAGTAAGTTTAATACTAATATCTTTAGCAAATGAGCTCCTGATGAAGATGTGCCTGGACAGTGACTTTTGAACTGTCAGCAGTCATGAAGATGCTTTAACTGGAGAAAATTACTTGTTATATATTAGAGAATCACAGATTTATTGAAGCTGGAAAAGACCTCTGAGATCACACCACAACAGCTAGACTATGGCACTAATTGCCACCTACAGACTTTTCTTAAACAGCTCCAGGCATGGCAACTCCACCAACTCCCTAGGCAGTCCATTCCAATGTCTAAATATATTTTCCATCAGGAAGAGATTCCTAACACCCATCCTAATCCTCCCCTGACACGGCTTCAGGCGCTGCCCTCTCATCCTATCACTAGTGGCCTGGGAGAAGAGTCCATCCCCCACCTGTCTACAACTTCTCTTCAGATAGTTATAGAGAGTGATAAGGTCCCCCCTGAATCTCTTCCAGGCTAAACAACCCCAGCTCCCTCGGCCTCTCTTCATCAGACTTTCCCTTTAGTCTCTTCATCAGCCTCATTGCTCTCCTCTGGACCCACTCAATATCTTTCTTGAAGCAAGGGCCCATAGCCACACACAGTACTTGAGGTGAGGTCTCACCAGTGTCAAGTACTGGGGGAGAATTGCGTCTCTTTAAGCATTTAAAGATATTAAGATCTATCAGCAAAGCACAAATCTTGTTACAGATTCTTATAAGTCTAAATGGTCTGGAAATTAATGGTGAGTGTTGGATTATTTTTTATGCCTTTGTGCATTTTGCATGAGCTTGCAGCTCACTGTCAAGGATTCTATTTGTTTGCCAGACACGGGGAGAAATTTAGCAACTTCAGCTGGGTTGTCTGTAGTATTCATACCTTGTCCTGGAAAAGAATTACAGTAGGAGACACAGAAATGCTATTCTCACTTTCTCAGTAGTGGTGAGAAAAGAACTGCAAATAACTTGGGGCATAAGCAAGGAAGACACATCTTCTGTGTAGCCCTTTGCAAGTGTCTCCTCACCTTTCAGCAACTGCGCTCCAATGGGCAACTTCAGCCTTACTTTTCCTTTCTATGAAAGCCAAGGGAGGATATGGATTAAACGACTGTATAGTGAATAAGGAGAAGTGACACAATAGGCATGAGTCAATATCCATTGAAACCCCTACAGCTCACCTACTTTTTACAGCTTTTTACAGCTCACATGCTTTTTTTCTGCCTCAAGATGCTTAATCATCTCTATCTTGTTATAAAGGGGACAGGTACTTCCTTAGCATTAGCTCCTGAGATAAGTGCTTGGAGAAGTCGATGAGGCATCCACTTTCTCCATTGACTGCTGAAGGAGGCTGTATGTCAGCCATTGAGATGGGTAGATAAAATGCGTCTCTTTCTTTGAACATCTCCTCTGTGGCTGCCTTGTTGGTTTAGCACTACAACTGAAGAATGTCTCTCTCCCTCTCATAACATGTCTAAAACAGCATGAAAACAAATATAATACAAGTTAATACCAGCATACATCTTGACAAAAAGACTAGAAATAAGAATATAACTGTGCCTGAGTAAGTGAAACCAATTACCTTTTGCATTCCTTTCTCATGCAGGAATTTCCCCAGCTTTTTACACAGCAATGAGAGCATCTTACCAACACGGTGCAGAAACACAATATTCAAAGGGATTCCAAAGAGAGCAAAAAAGACACAGAAGATCTGACCCCCAGCAGTTTTAGGACGAAGTGTGCCATAACCTATGAAAAAGATAAGGGTCAAAGGAGATATTCCAGAAAACTGGAGCAGCCCATAGTCACATTCACACCTACCCCATTCTGGACTGTCTTTGACCTCAAAAGATGGGGCTAGCACTTCTCAGTCCACATGCATGCCTTTTTCCTCTGAGGAAGAGAGTAGGCAGATGAAGTGATTCAGGAGTTGCAGAGAGCACTGTGTGCTCTCAGCCCAGTCTCAGCGGAATGAAAGCACAGTCTAAGAGTAGTTACAGAAAACATGCTCTGTGCTGTGACAAACACATGGAAAGACAGAAAACAGGAGTCTGGAGACCTGGAAGACATCAAGACTGCAGTCCCAGACTGTTTGCCATGTCAGAATCACATACAGCCATCTCTAGATTCTTGTCTATCTGCCTGTGTGTTGGTGACCTCCCTGGCTAAATGCCATGAAGTTGGTATATGCAGATACTGGCTCCAGTCCTGGAGCCAGGGCAATGCAGTGAATATTAGAATAGACATGATAATCAGTCCAGACCTTACTGGTGGCTCGTTTATTCATGCCAAAGAGGTAATTGTGTTAAAGTCCTATTAAAAGATAACTATAAGTAGCAGAACAACAGACGCAGAACTCCAAACATGTCGTTAATGGACTGGAGACTTCCTCTTAGACATCGTGAGGTCCATCGCTGAGTGCAAGAGTCCTGTACTTTCTCTATCAGTAACCCTGAGAAAATGCACTTTCCCAAGCACAGTTCATCTCAAGGCATCCATTCCATTACTTGGAAAATGCAATGTTTTCTTCAGGGGGAAAGACAAATAAAGCAACTGAGTAATGTATTGGCTATTAGGCTCCTAAATGCTTAAGCTGTCTTGTTGTTGTCTCCCTGTCACAGAAATATTCAATTTTCATGACAAAATCTGGTGAGGATCACTGGAAGTGCCTGATTTACCTTCGTACCAGAACTAGACAGTGAAGGTGCAGAGAAACAGGCAAAGTTGCACTTTTCCCAGGACAACCTGTCTCCCTTTGTTGGTTTTGGCTGGGAAGAGTTAAGATTTCTTCACAGTAGCTAGCATGGGGCTGTTTTGGATTTCTGGAAACAGTGTTGAGAACAGGGATACTTTAGTTATTTCTGAAAAGTGCTCACACTGGACAGGTTTGTAGTAACAATAGATTTGATTGGCAGGTGATCAAATTTATAGCTGTTATTTCTGCTTTCTGTAAGGCTTATGTGCTTGCCATGGGACTTGTTTTCCTTTCTGTGAACTAGTACCAGTTAGTGGCTGGTTTTTGCTTTTGCTGCTTGTTGTAATGCCCTGTTCGCATTTTTTTTTTTCCTCCTGGTACATTACTAATCTAATATGTGTGCCAACATCTTAGCACAAGCTATTGAGTGACTCAACTTCTTTCCTACCATTCTGTTAGGCTAAACAACACCTTCTTATTTAAAGACTATTTGACTCTAGTATCAAGACCAGGAAAGAGAAGTTTATCTCCCCCCCTCCCCCCTCTTTGCTACTGGCAACAGAGTGAATATAAAAGAGATGACTCAAAAAGAAGAAAGAAGCTGGAAATAACAACAAAGGCAATTGGCATTTTACAAGGCAAAGCAATGAACCAAGGGCTAAATTGGTTGCTGCTGACCATCTATGACAATAAAGGGCTGGAGTTTTTATCCTTGAAAGTATCCATTCAGGTCCTAATAACCAGACATAATGAACTCCACACACACAAGCATGTGTATTGGGAAGCATTAGACCTACCTATTGTGGAGACAACCGTGCCTGCAAAGAAAAAGGAATTGCTGAAATCCCAGTTGCTGTCTTCAAACTGTGATTCATTTCCAACAGGGTACACTCCATTCTGAATGGCTTCAGTGAGGTTCTGGAAGGAAAAGAAACGCTTGGTATTGACATGGATGCTTTTCTCAGCTGCTTGCTGCAAAAATACTACAGACTTAGCTGACTGCTGCTCCTTTCCTGGGAGTGCCACACACACTATTCACACCTTTACCTCCAAGGTTGGGTAACAGCCACATGGTGTTCCTGCTCTCTGTGTTCACTGCTCTAGTAAGTGTCAGTACAACTTGTTTCATTCAGCATGATCAAGGACCTGGATGCATTTAGGCTAAGCATTTTGGAAAAAATGATCCTATAGTTGACTAGGTTTTGTCAGAGCAAGATGTCCCACTGGCTTAAGTGATGAGGTGGCTGACTGCTGGCTTTGAGTTTACTTTTGAGATAGCAATGGTGGATCCAGAACCTAATCTCCCACCTGTATAGAGTTGCACTGAGCAGTGACATTGAGACATCCCAAGAATGCAGCAGTGAGGACATAAACAGAAATTTTAATTTTAAGACTATATTAGGATTAGTGCTGCAGAATTACATTCAGAGAAAGCCCACTGATGTGCAAAGCATTATTCTTGGTGTGATCATAATCAGAATTTAGCCTGACGTATACACTCTTCTCCAAACTGCTCATATGTACATGTACACGTATTTACAGTGTGACCTTTGATATCAGGTTAGACAGTTTGGGTTGAATTGAGATTGCTCTTCTATGCTGGGTTTGAATAGATGTTTCTTCCAAGTCCCTTCAGCTCTATCATCTCTCATGTTACACATTTTCTGACTCTTCCCTTCTTCGTTGGTTTTAATTCTAAGTGCTGTTAATATTTTCTTAAGCAAAACCAAAAACTAAAAAATAAAAGTATTAAAAATCCAAACAATATCCAGCTGTTTGTGTCTTTAGCAAAGAAAGAACACTGGACTGGATATCTGGAAGGTGGGCTGGTTTCTACTGAAACAGCCTAGATTAAATGCAGAGGCAAGGCACAAGCTGGAGGAAGCTGCATCAGAAAAGTCTTCCCCCTCACTTCCTCCCTCACTACCATTTTTGCTGGTGTTCCAAAAAAATCAAGACTAACAGAAATCATTCCATGGCCCTTGCACAAATATTTCAGTGTGTTGAAAAAATAATTTTTTAATGAATTTCCCTACTTAAAAAAAATATCCAAGGTGAAGAGGGTGTATGCAATGTGACCTGGGGGCTGGGCTGCTGCTTCTCTTATTAGAAACAGCAATTCTTCCCCTCCTTTCCTTATACTGACCCTTGCTGGCCCATTAAGAGCTCCATCTGTTTTCCAAATACTTACAGCAATACTATTTGCACTCTCTGTTTAGTTCTGTGTTGTCACAGATAGAGCTAGGAAATACCAAACATGAAAAGACAACCATATTCTGGGATGGGTCTAGATGATATTTCGAGGTCCTCATTCCTGATGATTCTGTGATTTTATGATATTCATTCTCAGCTTACTGTGCCGAGACCTTTCCTTGGCCATGCTACCTGTTTTGCTCCTGTAGCATCTCCAAATTTAAGTCCTGACTATGCCACCCTTCCTGTAGTGATTTGGGCTTTTTTTTCTCACCCAGCAGGCTATGGTCAGACCTTGCCATATTATTCCTTTGAGGTACTTTTGTAAGTGGTAGCTTTGGCCATTCATTTCAATCAGCCTAATTTTTCCTATCCTGCCACCCACTGTAGATGGGCACAGCCCCACTGAAAGCTGAATTAAGAGGAAGCAAGACCCCAAAGAATCAGGACTCTACTAGATGGGAACTGACAACAGCTAACACAGGGTTCTGTCAAGCTACATAAACAGTATTTACTGTTAGTGTGATCTGCCTGCTCAGCCTGGAGAGTGGGCTTGGGATTTGCTAAACTACTCTCAGTGACCCCATCTGTAGAAGTGTAGTGAAAGTTAACTGTGCAGCAGGGCTGAGTAGGAAACAACATCTGGTAGGGGAACAGAAGGGAGAAAGGGCTTCCACAGGGCTGGTACTTACCTTCATAAACTGTTCCATCTCTGCCACTGTGAGGTGGGTGAAGTTCTGCAGAAAAGCTTCCTTCATCTGGGCAGCTGCTATTTTCTCCTCCTTCTCAGCAGACCTCTCCAGTGCCTGAAACACAGCTGCGCCTGCCAGCAGGTAAATGAAGTAGCCCACTCCCAGCAGACCCGTCTGCAGCTTGCCACTGCACATGGCCTTTGGTGGGACACAGCAAGGGACAGGGAGAAAAAATAGTGATTGGCAAATCCTTTGAGCTCCTGGGAGTCCTCCCCCAGGCAGGAAAAGCCCTTCCAGCTCCAGTTTCCTCTGGGATCCTGAGCTGACAGGGACAGTGAGCTGCAAGTACTTAATGGGGAAGTTGGGAAAAAACGGGAAAAAAACCAAAAAGAACTCAAACCCAACCCTCCCCCAAAAAAACTTTCCACTCTCTAGACTGCATACTGTTTAGGGATTTCCTCTTGTCTGAGAAACTCTGCCTTGTTGAGTTCTCAGGAAAAGTGGGTCAGGATGTGAGGAGCTGGCCAAGGGCCGTCTCCTGCTCAAGAGGCTCTGGGGACAGGTGAGGGGTTTCTGCAAAGGGCCCACAGGGGAGGCTTGCTTGGAAAAACATTGTTCTCCCTCTTCTGACTCCTGCTAGCTAAGTCAAAGAACTGGACTCCAGGGCAAGCCACAGTGATACTATCAGTTGCTATTTGCCCTGTGTTCAGGGGCAGCCTCAGGATGGCAGATGGGCTGCTTTTCTGGGCTTCACTTGTCCCTGCAGCTCAGGGCAGGGTCATGGGACTCTACTTGGCCACAACAGCTTGCAGCAAAATCTTGGACACAGAGGCAAACAGCTGCAGGTTTCCAAGCCAGTTAAAGCTCTTCTACCAACATGTCCTATGCTGTGCATCCAAAAGAGGATATTACAGTGTTGCTGGGTGCACAATTGGATAGATTAAAAAATGTTTATGCCATCAGATCCATACAATCATAGAATCATTTACATTGGAAAAGACCCTTAATATCATTGAGTGCATTCGTCAACCCAGCACTGCCCAGTTCACCACCAAACCATGTCCCCAAGTGCCACATCAGTGTATGTTTTAAAATCCTCCAGAGTGAGTGACACTGCCTTGACAGCCCTTCTGAGGAAGAAATTATTCCTAATATCCAATCTAAACCCTTCCTGGTGCAACTTAAGGTTGTTTCCTCTTTTCCTGTGACATCTGTGACAGACAATCTCTACCTTGCTCCAACCTCCTTTCTAGTAGTTGTAGAGATTGATAAGGTCCCCCTTGAGACTCCTTTTTCCCAGGATAAACACCCCCAGTTCCCTCAGCTACTCCTCATAAAACTTGTGCTCTAAGGCGTTCATCAGCTTCATTGCCCATTTCTGCAGATTCACCAGTGCTGAGTACAGCAGGACAATCACTTCCCCACTCCTACTGGCCACACTATTTCTGATAGAAGCAAGGATGCTATTTGCTATCTTGACCACCTGGCACACTGCTGGCTCCCAAGTGCAGGACCCACCACTTGTCCTTGTTGAGGCTCATACAACTGGCCTCACTTCATCCGTCCAGCATGTCCAGATCTCTCTGTAGAGCCTTCTATCTTCAAGTAGATCAACACTCCTGCCCAGGATGGTATTTTCTGTAAACTTACTGAGCTACACACTCAGCTCTCTCATCGAGATAAAAATATAAAACTTATTCAGAGCTTAATGGTAAATGGGTTTTAATTTATTTGGTGTAGTGGAGTAAAGGGGTTTGTCCTGAGGTCTGTCCTGTTAAACATCTTTATCAGTGACCTTGAGGAGACGATAGAATGGATTCCCATCAAGTTTGCAGGTAACAACAAGCTGAGAGGAATAGGCAATGTGCTTACAGGCAGGAATGCCTTCTCCTAAGGTTGGAGGAATAGCCAGTAAACACTTGGTGAAATTTGACAAGAACCAGTGCAATGCCATGCCCTAGTAAAAGTGGAACAGGTTGAGTGACTGGGGATCAGCTCTGAGTAAAGAAGAGGCTGAACAATTTTCATCCTTGGAGAATTTTTAAAACCCAGCTGGGTAAAAGCCTGAGCAACTAGGTCTGACCTCATAGCTGATGTACTGCCTGTTCTGTTCTTCAAGGCTTTGCATTTTTATGGATTGTGAAAATACAGGAAAGAGCAGAGACTCTGGGATTAGCTTTGCAGAAACAACTGGTGTAAACAAGAAGTGGCAGGTGGCTTCACTCTGTCAAGTGCAGGTTGTCCTTTCACACATAAATCTGTTTGACCTCAGAGGAAAACAGGAAAGCTATGAAGGA
>VZRI01013202.1:2272-56327 GCA_013397515.1 Upupa epops
GGGGGGGGGGGGGGGGGGGCGGGCGGGGGGGGCCTGCTATGGTTCATCCCTCTCCCCTCCTTCCTCTACAGAGAGTAGCTGGGTGATGCTCCCCACCACAGCCCCATCCCTGTGCCTTTTGGGGTGGGGGAATCCCCCCCTACTCACTTCTCAATGCTTTTGGGGTCCCACCAAGGCCCCCCAAACCCATCAAATAAAGGTAGAGTTGAACGTGCTGAGGTCTCTGGGGGATTTGCTGGGGGTCTCTGGGATCTGCAGATGTCCCTGTGGGATCTGCTGGGGGTCTCTGCTGAGGGTCTCTGGGATCTACTGAGGTCCCTGGGGATCTGCTGCTGTGTCATGGTGGACAATGATCAAAGTTTTCCGTCCATTGTCTTGGATACGCTTTAGCAGGTGGTACAGGCCATCATGCTGCAACAGCTTCCTCACTAGAGCAGGATTCATTCCAATAGGAGCAGGTGACAGATCTTGAATGGCCGTGTAGTTGGACCTTAACGACTGATACATGGTAACTGGGACTGAATAATCAAAATCACACGCTATGATGTTCTTTCACCATATCCAGCATTTTTCTGGGCATTCAGTAGAGACATCAACAAGATCTACCTTACATGGGGGTGGTAGAAACCAAACCCAAAGAAAACATGGAGTATCTGAGAGCTCTCCGTTCAGGAATCAGAGGGAGCCTCCCCTATACCTACACCGACAGATCAACCAACCCCCACTTTACGCAACCCCTGCACAGCCAGCCACTGCTGAAGCCCCAAGTCAAGAAAGGAAGGCTGTACTAGATCATCTCAAGAGGTCACTTCCAACCTCTACCATTCTGTGATTCATGCCAACCACAGGCTGCTTAGCCTGACCTTCCTTCCTGAGTGGCCCTCTTATAACAGAGGAGGCCATCCCTCACATCAAGGTCTGGTATGGCATGTGTCCCCACCGCTCAACGCCTATTGGGTTGCAGCCAGCGGCAGAGCTACAAGATCTTCTTGGTGGCAAACACAGAGGCCAACCCAGTCTTGCCCTTGACTATGGTAGGAGGTGCTTTGCGAGCCCCAGCGTTTTCACCTGGTTGTCAGTGCTGAGCTTCACCTGCCCAACTTTTCCCTGAAGTTTGTGGATCTGGCTGGTATTATCCCAGCCCCACTCTTCTTCAGAGTATGGTTCATTGTTGTGTAACACCACCGTTGCGAGGGTTCAGTTAGTATCTGGTCCCATGGTTCCAGTGCGCCTTTTGAAGGCATTGGTCCATGTTATCCCCCCTGCACTTGATATTGGAGTGATACTTATTGCTAACACCAACAGCGTAAGAATAGCCCAACTCTGCACTCGGAGAATTGGTAGGATCTTCGCGGTTATCCAAAGTGGGGGTAGTAGCCACTCCCTGCAAATTTTCTCTCACATGCATGATCCTGTTCCTGTCAGCAGTGGCGCTTTTAGCACTCTTACACACAGCAGCAGTCTACAGCACACAGGCTGTACTGAACACAGCAGAACGGGAGGAAACGTAGCGTTTCACAGGTGCCAAGCTACTCTGTGCTGCTGGAGTTACCTTAAACCATAGCTATGAATGCAAGAAAGCTGTTTCTCACAAACTGTAACTCATCCGTTAAAATCGACGTGATGCTGAGACATAGAATGTGGCAAAAGTCGCATGTTAACCTGACGTTAGTACTTTGCTTCAGCATAAAAGGCCTTGCTCCAAGTGCCAGGAAACGGGTTTCTGCTTTAGAACAGCGGGATCTACTGCTTAAAAGCGCGGAGACGCAGCACGAGACAAATTAATTGCTGCTCCATCCCACAAAGCCCTTCTAGGTTCGAGTACCCAGGTTTCCCCAGGAACTCAGCAGGTGAAGCACAGCGGCCGCAGGCAGCTCCGAGACCTCGGCGCCCTCTGTTCCGTACTCGCTGCGGGCTGCCCACCGCCGGCGCTCGGCACCGCACTGCCTGTACCCTGGCAGGACGCGCCACGGCTGCCGCGTCGTGATTGGCCCCCGCCGGCCGTCCTCGGATAGCGCGCGCCAAGGCCACCCGGCCGAGCCACTCCCACGTCCTCTCCCCTTCACCCCAACTCCGACCCCCACCGCCCCGCGCCGCTGTGACGGCCCAATCGGCGCTGGGCGAGGGTGGGGCAGCGCCCGTGGCCCGCAAGCCCACGCCGTTTCGAATTCCGCCCGCGACCTGGGCCCCGGTCCAATAGGCCGGCAGAAGCAAAGCCGCATCCTGCCGGGCCCCGCCCCTAGGCGGGTATACACGAGCTTCCCGGGTACGCGATTGGTCACTGGGAACCGCCGCTCCCTGACGTACGCGGCGGGTTGGGTGATTGGTTACGCTCAGGCGCGAAATGTAACGCGGGAAAACCTGCGCCTCAGACTGAGCAGTGGGGCGGAGGGGTCACAGAAGCGGCGGCGGTGGCTCCTCCTCGGGGCATCGCCGGCACCGGAGCTGCCAGAGGGGTCGGCGCTGTTTCGGAGAGGTGCGGGGAGGCTGAAGCTGCTTCGCTCCGGCCGCTGCGATGGCCGCAGGCAGCCGTTGACTTTGCGGATCCGTTCACGAGTGGCCACGGAGAAGAGGTGAGGAGGCGCCGAGACCCCCCCAGGAGCAGCCAACCCCGGCGATGAGCGTCTGAGGCGGGGCNCGCGTACCCCGCGCCGGGTCGCGGGCTACGAACGACGCGGCTGAGGCACCTTGGAGCGCCTCACTCACTCACCGCCCTTGCCACGCTGGAGCCTGAGATGGCGGAGTGGGTGCCGCCGGGCCCCCCAGTGATTTTTTGCCAGGACTCTCCGAAGCGTGTCCTGGTGTCCGTTATCAAAACAACCCCCATCAAACCCTCGCCGAGCGGCAGCGGCGAGGAGCCTGCGCCCGCCCCGCCCATCCCCAGCAGCCCGGGCTTCAGCGACTTCATGGTGTACCCGTGGCGCTGGGGCGAGAACGCCCACAACGTCACCCTCAGCCCCGGCAGCACCGCCACGACAGCGTCCCTGCCGGCGCCCCGTGGGGTAGCGGGCGGAGATCCCCCCACCGGCGACGACGACGAGGAGGAGAAAGCGGGCAGCGCCGACGGCAGCAGGCACCGACTACTCAAAGTGAGTATGGGGTGCGGGCAATTTTGTTAAAGGGTGACTCCGCGCCGCGCGCCCCTCCCACGTCTACCCACGCAGGTGAAATCACTTCCGGCAGCGACGCGCGCGCCCGGTGCCGGGGAGGCAGCGGGAACTGCTCGTGCGAGTGCGGCGGCGGTGGGTAAGAAGCTGCTGCATTCTCTCTGCCGCTGCGGGTGAAGTGTAACAAACCCCCAAACACACGAGTCTTGGCCGTGTCTCTGCAGTTGTTGCCACTCTGCAGTTGCCCGTGCCACACAGTGCTGTATGGAGACGGGGATTCGCCCCGGGTAGCTAAGGAACCGCGAATTCGCCGCAATTAAAACAGTCACTTGAGGGAAAGTTTCATTTGTAGGGTTTGGGCTGAGGCTTCTGGAGTCTCGGGGCTTGACGGTTTCTTTGCAGGACGGGACCCGGCGCGGGCGGCCGCGGGCGGACACTGTGCGAGACCTCATCAGCGAGGGAGAGCTCTCTAACAGCAGGATCCGCTGCAACATCTGCAACAGGGTCTTCCCGAGAGAAAAGTCGTTGCAGGCCCACACGCGAACCCACACTGGTGAGAAATGGGTGGTGGGAGCACCTGCCATAAGCAGCTTAGGAGCTAGCAGGGAAAGAACTAAAAGACAAAAATCAAAGAAAACACAAAAAAAGACCACAGCAAACTCGACCCTTTAATGTTTTGTTGTATTACATTTTTCTTGTTAGGGTGGTCACACTGAGTGTTTTGTATGCTGCGGACACTGGCTTCCTCTGCAAGAGGAGCTCTTGAGCTTGGTGTTCCATACATGGTAGCAGTGTTCATTCCGACTGCTGGTGTGATGTGTGTGTTCGATGTGGTGTGCTTTTCACACAGCGGTTGAAGTTTAGATGCAAGACAACACAATGACTTGCAACTTGGACAATGTAGTGCCCTAGAAGTGTAGCTTAAATGCTGGTGACAGAGACAAAATGCTTAAAATAACTCCCCTCACTTAGAACTTGTTTTCTGGGATGCAGGTGGTAGTACTGAGCTGTATGTATGAGGCAATGCGTAGTTCCATTAAAATGTAGAGGGTTAGCTTGCTCCACACCTAACTGAGCTTGAACTGGACATGATGTTTTTATAAAGATGATGTTTGTTTTATTTTTCTGTCATGTTCCAACAGGGTTCTGTTTTTGTAGTAATAGGAGTGTAACTCACAGCACAGGCACAACACTCAGATCAAACAAATGAAATGCCAGGACAACCCTTGACTCTCAAGCTCTTTTTATGGACTCCATATCTCTAAGATTAACCTATTAACTAATTAACTAATATTAAGCAGTTATTGTCTTGTGCTTTGATAAAAAAATACATTTAACCTGGTTGTGTTAGATGCTGAGCTTGTAGAAGATTACTTAGCTGAACAGAGCTGTTGTTACTCCTCTCTCGGGCTTAGCAAGCAAGCACCATGCTTTCTTGTCCTTGCTGAGGAGCAGTGGTATAGAACATCTGTGCATAGCATAGGGAGGAGGTACCTAATAATCTATCTGTACACAATAATCTATCTGTTATTGTGGTTTGCAGTTTTCCTTTAACCAGCCTAATAAAAGTTTCTTGGCTTAAGCCCAGAATAAGTTTCTTTTGTGACTTCTATTTTTCTGTTACAGCCTTTGTCAGGTAGTCTTACCTAATGAAGACTTCCCTTCTTTCTGCAACTCTGTGTGTTCCTATACTGTTAATCTCAGTTATTGTACCATAGGTCAGACTATTTTAAGGATAACATATGTTCACAATTTGAACTACACTACTTGTCTATTTACTCACTTCACTCAAGATATTTCTTCTTGTATAGATGAAGTGCTGCATGGGATGAAGCTTATGTAGTGCTGAGCAAGAGCTTAATTGGAAAATATGACAAAGGTTTATTAAAATACATAAATAATTGTATTATCCAGTGACACTGAGCATGTATTTTAAAGTAAATATCTCTTTTAGGGTAAAGGTGGATCTCTGCTCTTTGGTACACTAAGGCTTCTTAAGTAGGTGCAAGTATCTGAGTACATAAAAGCAGAGCCTTTGTAAGTCTCAAGCCTATGCCTCTATGAATACTATGACTCTTATATTTAGCTTTAATTAATCTGTTTTGTTGTTTTTTTAAGGTGAAAGGCCTTATTTGTGTGACTACCCAGGTTGTGGGAAAGCCTTTGTTCAGAGTGGGCAGCTCAAAACTCACCAGCGACTCCACACGGGGGAGAAACCTTTTGTCTGCTCAGAGAACGGTGAGTCATCAGAGAACAATTTGCAGCTTTCAGAACTAGGGTCAGTCTAGTAGTGGAAATATATGCATATAGATAGTCAAAGATGCTTAAAGGCTGCCGATTTTAATTTTGGAAGAGCATCTAAGGAAGAGAGGAACAATACAGAATCTGCAAAGTCATGCAAATATGTATCTAAGAATCACGTGTTACTATTTAAGTAGGTTATCAGAAACTTATTAAATAACATACAAAATGATAGGTCATATTATGAATCCTTGTAACTAGAGCTTCAACCAAACACAAGGTTTTGTAAGGGAAATTGTATTAAGCAGCACCCCACAGCTGTTGTGCTTTTTTGTTGGTTGACTGCTTTCCATTGTGCATTCATGGTTTTTTTTAAGGCTGTTTAAGCAGATTCACACATGCAAACCGTCATTGCCCCAAACATCCATATGCCCGACTGAAGAGGGAAGAACTCACAGACAGGCTGAGTCAGAAGCAAACACATGACAATGAAGCTGTAGCTGAGTGGCTAGCAAAGTAAGTTTCTTCCTGGTGTCTGTCATCTTTCTCTAAAAGATGTGCAAGGGTGGTTCGAAAAAAATATTTCATTCCTAGGGGCAAAAAACCCCCAAGAAACCTGTTGCCTCAGTACAAATCACAGAGTCGTTCTGCTTCCTTAAATAAGTGTGAACTTCTGATCAAGACAAAGTTCCAAGTAGGCTTTATCTTATTGGCTTTTTTAAATTATTTCTTTAAATGCATCATTCTGTTTGCCAACACCTGCTGATACATCATCAGGGTTCCTGTCCTGAATATGCATCTGCAGGAGGGGAAGCAATTCTGTATGCCTACAGAAAAATGCCTGCTGGGAACACCTTGCAGTGGGAGAAATAGATCTCTCGTAGATGTTTATTTGCTGCACTTCACACTTAAAATACTGAATAAAGGAGATTTCTGACAGTTAAACCTACCATAAAAGGGCTGAAAAGTAAAGCCAAATGCAGTGTGTAGTTGGATGAAAGCTAGTACTTTGGGGAAGTTTTAGCCAGCTTTGAATTGATGGTGTGTGAGTCAGTTGTCTGTATTGTAAGAACGTTCTTATATTTCATTTTCTAGATACTGGGAGACCAGAGAACAGCGTGCTCCTGCTTTGAAAACTAAAACAATCCAGAAAACTGATCAGGAACAGCAGGATCCAATGGAGTATCTTCAGTCTGATGAAGAGGAGGATGATGATGATAAGAACAGTGCTCATTCAGCTGCCCGACATAGCCGCCTTCAAGAACAGCGTGAACGCATGCATGGTGCACTGGCTCTCATTGAGCTTGCAAACCTAGGTGTGGCACCGCTTCGACAGTAGATAGCAACAGGCTGCCTGTACTTCCTGGTGATACTTAACCAGTTAGATCCTGAGCATAAGCTAAGCACCTTATTTGCTTATTATAGGCTGCTATTCTGTAGAATTTATGAAGAATGTTGTTGCCCCATCACCATGGGGTAAGAGAATTGCACTTTTTGTAAGGTAAAAGATAGATGTAAAGTTTCTAAGTATTTTGTAAATATGTGACTGCGTAATACAGGGTTGACATTTGCTTGTGGGAAGCTAGATTTTGCAAGGTAAACTCATTTATTTTAAGCAGTTTTCATAGGAAGCACTTTCTGAACAAAGTGTTTGTGTTTAGCAGGATGGTACATGTGGCCAAAGAAGGCTGACAAAAAGAAGTGTTTGTCTGACAGTGTAAGCAAATTTACATTAAGTGGTAGGCCTGAAGTTGTTAAGCAGCAATTAAATGGTGCTGTACTAATGGCAGTATATCTTTACCTGGTATTACTGAGGTTGAAGGCAAAACTTAGTTATCTCACCTTGTAGAGAGGATGGAGTTGCTTCATGCAGGAAACTGCAAGGTGTTCAGGATCTTCACTGTGACTGCTCAAGGTATTTGCTGTTTCACATTTTCTGATTTGATTTCAGCAGAAGCTCTTGGTAGCACTTATTATTCCTAATATATTTTGTTAGGGACTTTTGCACATTGTTGGATTTATCTGAAAATGATTAGTCTTGCAAAGTCTAGACAGAAGAAAACATTTAGTAGTATTTTTTTCAAATATTTTGGACCCTGTAGTGGTTTGGCACTTGATTTTGTTAATAAAGGGGATATTTACAGGGTGGTGTGGTTTTGTAGTAAACTATTTTAGATCTTCTATTAGCAAACACTAAGTTCTAAGGTATTGCTTTTACATGATTATTAGCAAATAGAAGCCTCTGTTCTTTCCGTGCATAAAGCCACCTTACTGCTTCAGGATGACATGCCAACTTCATGTTCACTAACTGTAGCACAGCTATCAAAACACTGCAGAAAAGTATTCACTATATGACTAGAAAATAGGCTTCCAAAGATAGTTCCAAGCATGTTAACAGTGTGACTTAACATATTACCCACATAAATGAAGTTACAGACAGTGCCTAGTACTCAAGATGCTGATGTAAAATGTTTAGCAGGTATCTTGTTACTTCATGAGTGTTGTCTACTTTCAAACAGCCTTGTGATATTTTTCCATATTTTGCTTTGAAGGCAACCAGAAATTTCTAACATGCTAACTAAACTATGGTTTCAGGTTGAACTTTCTGTTGTATGTGTGTTGTGTGGTGTCTTTTTGTTGGATTTTGTTTGTGTGTTTGGTTTGGGTTTTTTTTGTTAAGCTACTGCTTTAGGGGATATTAACACATTTACTGACCTGTTTGCTTTAACTCGTTCTTCTTGTTGAAGGTCAGAAATTCATATGAGAGGGGGGAAGTCACTTTCCCTCTTGCTGAAACAGGAGGAAGAAATAATTTTATCAATCACTTAATATAGGATGAACAGATACGCATACAGTTCTCCCAGGAAAGCAGTGGTATTTTTACACTGGAAACTGCAACTGTTGGATTATGTTCTCTGATATCCTGTTATGCTTGAGAAATCTCATTAACCCTGTTCATTTAAATCAAGTACTGATGCACTTAACTAAAGAGTAATTGAATCATTAAAAAATAATTTTCATTGAACTAAGATAATTTTGCACCAGTAATACGGTTTAGCTTTTAACTCCTTAATCACCAGACATCAGGCTCATTTGTTTTAAGTCTTTTAGGCTTATATTTTTAAGACTTTAAAGGCTTTGAAACATTTTTCATTTTGGGCTTGTTAGCCCATGTAAAACTGGTAATTGGCATGTATAGGTTTGGAGTTTCTCAGGTAAGTTACACACCGTGTAACCACTTCAGGTGGTTGCATGTCAATAGTCTGATTCCAAAATGAGCCCTGAGTGCAAAGTTCTGAGTCATTACTCTGAATTCCTCTTAAGTGGTATTCAGAGGGCAGGACTCTGTAAACGCCAACCAGTTGCAGACTGGGGTTAATGTTTTTACCCTCTGGTCAGTTGTAATGCTTTGGACGACTTGTACAATGTTTATGCAATTATGATAAGTACACTGGATTTTTGTGATTACGTGCAAAAATCTCGAAGTGTTCAGTGCTTCGGAAGATTCACTGTAGTTTGGCGTGACTTAACAGCGGAAGAGTTGGTGTGTGCTGTCGTTATAATAGGAGCTTTGAATAAAGACTTGGTTTAATTTACACTGCCTGTTTGTGGTGTTTGCTACCCCGTGCTTTCTATCACCCTCGCTACGCTACGGACTGACAGTGGCCGCGCCACCAGGGGGCGACCAGCGCCGGGGACAGCCCGGGAAGGAGGGTGGAGGGACGGGTGGCTGTAGTGCGGCCATGGGACCCGTTCGCCGCAGCTCAGCGCCGCCATGAGTGCGGGGCAGGCCGCGGGAGAAGCGGCGGTGGCGGCGGCCGCGCCCTCGGCGCTTCCCAGGGTGCTTTCAGCCCTCTTCTACGGGCTGTGCTCCTTCCTTATCGTGCTGGTCAACAAGGCCTTGCTCAGCGCCTACAGGTGAGAGGCGGGGGCCCCCGCCNCCCGAGCCTCTCTCGGCCGGGACACTTCCCAGTCTGGCGGTGGTGCTGCTCCGGGGGTGGGGGGTAATGTCTGGCAGTCCTGAGGCGGTGCTGTGAGCATGACCTGTGGCAGTGGGCAGCCGCACAGGCGCTGTAGCTGCCTCAGGGGACGTTTAGGGTGTATGGCAGGAAGCGTTTTATTCACAGGAAGGGTTACCAGACTTTGGGGCGAGTTGCCCAGGGCCAGTGCTGGGATCACTATCCGGTGTTTAAAGGGCGGGTGGACCTGGTGCTTAGGGGTGTGGTTTAATGCTGACCTGACAGTGCGGGGTCAAAGGGTGGGCTTTATCATCTTAGAGGTCTTTTCCAGCCTCATTAATGTTGTGATTAAAGGTCTCTTCCAAATGGGGAGATACTTTATGGCTGTGCTCCAGTTGGTTTGTCCAGTGCCACAGCCCTACTTACACCCACTTGTGCCACACTGCCTGACAGCGGAGTCCATGGCAGGTATGCTTTTGAAGCAGGCCAGTCTTGTCCTTAAAGGGCCTTAACTCCCAGCATCAGGGTGATGTTTTGCTGGTCACACTAGATCAGAACTTACAGGGAAACAGCATTTTCTCTAGCTATTCCTGCCAAACGATCTTGTTACCTTCCTGCAAGCAAACACCTTTATTGTTTTGTTGTTTTGGTTTTTTTTTTTAAGATAGTCAAAACCAGAAACTGAGTCTTGGAAAATATCTTAATCATAAAACCACTGAAGAACTATGCCTTTGACTTGATGGGTTATCCCGTTTGGCTTTGCCCTGTAGCTATAATCTTCTCACCCTAATGACTCTTAGAAGATTTGCTCTGTTTTTTCTGTGTTTTAGCTCATTGTGAGCTAAAAACAGAAAACAAAGGAAAATAAAACTCTAACAAAACAAGTGGAAAGAAGTTGAAAAGCAAAACTTGCTATTATTTTATAGCCTTCAGTGCTACTTGTACATGTAATAGCTGTATGTAGCACCTTCCAGAATTTATATGTGGAGCAGATTGAGATTTTGCTTTGCGGTGCTTGTCACTGGTCAGTCAGCAGATCCCTGTAAGCCCCTGGAACATTTCTAGCACATCTGTGAACTATAACTGAGGAGAGCATACCCATCAGTAAATCAGAACTTCTGTAAAGACCTTACAGGGTTGGTTTTTTTTTGCACTCTGCAAAACCAAAAACACATGGAGAAATCTGGGTAGTAGAGATGAATGACTTTTCTGGACATGCATGCTGTAACTGTAAGTACAAACCAAAGCATAGTTGGGGTGTCACATGACAATAGATTTCAGATGATAGATGTTATTCCAATGTTTACCTAGGCACTTTCTTTTCACAAAAATACATTGGTTTTGTTATAGTGATAAACTCTAATCAGGGCAAGTGCTAAATGTACTAAACCATGTTAGGACGTATAGTGTATGTGTGAGTACACTCAAAATTATGTATTGTTAAGCATTCTCCAGTTGTGTTACTTTCACTAACAAATATCGCCAAAGCAGTTAATGTAGAATTGATCAGCTGTGTGTATACTGTGTTATTTGGATGCAGCTTGCATTTTGCTGCAGAAGTAAAATATTAGGGCTCCAATAGGTGTAGCAGTTCCTGGGGTCTTCTGAAATGTCCAGTTGTTGACCTTGATGCTATATTGAAACTTCTTTTTACTTTTTCTCACTTTTAATATCTTTTTATGCTTTCCAGCTTCCCATCACCAGTGTTTCTTGGAATTGGGCAGGTATGTTCACAAGTAAAGCATGCTAAAAGTGCTCATTACTATGTTAAACTAACATTAGCATAGAAATTTGTTTTGAGAGTTAGTGAATCTCATACACTGCACCGCTGATCTTTGAGATTAGATACACTGTAAGGGAGAGCCATTTGTTCTAGTGAGATCAAGGAGATTGTGATTGAAGTAAAAACTATTGCCTGGGAACAGTCACATACATGTCTGGAAATGGCAGTTGTTTCCTTTTGTAGAATTCTGTAATTGATAGATGTGGCCTTCAAAACTGTAATTTTTTTCCTACCAAGTGCATGGGTCCTAATAGAATCTTTAAGCATTTGTGGGTTCTGTGCAGAGAAACTGTCCCTATCTGTAGACAAAATGTGTATTACCTCATAAACTTCTCACTATTTTCTCAGCAGCTTTCCAGTAGTACAACACAATTTTGGGTCTTTATCACCATGTTTGCCTGAGCAGTGGTGCAGACAAAATAAATGTTTTATTGTAAATGTTGTGTGCAGAGTCTTTATAAAAGAGTGTGAAACCCTGATGTCTGTGAGAGAGCTTTGTATCAGGAATAGTGTGGCCAGCAGGACTAAGGACGTAATCCTCCCCCTGTACTCG
The DNA here is from genome assembly GCA_013397515.1 of Upupa epops. NCBI lineage: Eukaryota > Metazoa > Chordata > Aves > Bucerotiformes > Upupidae > Upupa > Upupa epops. The sequence goes on from VZRI01013202.1 coordinate 13,916, forward strand.
GTGCTGGTGAGCACTGTGTGCAGCTCTGGGTTCATTGGTTCAGGAAAGATGCTGAGGTACTGGAGTGGATCCAGAGGAGAGCAGTGAAGTTCGTGAAGGAACTAGAGGGAAAGTCTTACGAAGAGAGGCTGAGGAAGCTGAGGTTGTTTAGCCTGGAGACGAGGAGACTCAGGGGGGACCTTAGGACACTCTGTATGTACATGAAGGGAAGTTGTAGACAGGTGATGGATGGGCTCTTCTCTCAGGAGAGTAGGATGAGAGGGCATGGCCTGAAGCTGCACCAGGGAAGATTTAGGTTAGATTATAGGAAGCACTTCCTTATGGAAAGGGTGCTTAGACATTGGAATGGACTGCCCAGAGAGGGGTCCCCTGCCATGGAGATGTTTAAGAAGAGACTGGACATGGCAATTAGTGCCATGGTCTAGCTTGTTGTGGTGACATTAGGTCATAGTCTGGGCTTGATTATCTCAGAGGTCTTTTCCAGCTTCAATAGTTCTGTGATTCTGTGAAACAAGTGTTGTTTAGGAAAATGGATTTTAAAAAGAGTATTTCCATTCTGCCAAGGTTACAAGCTACTGGGTAGCAAGAAAGAGTTGAAGACAAGGTACTGCAAGTCTGTTATCTCTGGTGTTTATAAAACCAGTCAAATCTTTGCTGAGTTACAGGGAGAGAGAATTTTATACATCCAGACATCTCAAGGGGCCATGAGTCATGTTTCAGTGGAAGACAAACACTAGGAATTGTGGCAGTAATTCATGTTAAGGAAAATAATGTGGGGTTTTTGCAGAAATCAATGTATTTCCATTTTTTATGTAGTCATCATTTTGAGATTTCCCTGAACATTCTGTAAAGTGCACATAATACAGTAAACTGCTTTATTTTGCAGTAACCACTTCATAATCTAGATAGGCAGCTCTTCTAATTTTGTATGAGGAAAATTTTAAAATATTTTTTTCCAGCCTGGGGCCAGCATTGACTCAAGTATTCTCCTTTTTGTCTGTACTTTTTATTATTTCTTCCTCACGTTAGCAATAGACCTGCATTACCAAAAAAGCAGCAGGAGTGATTCCACAGAATAAACAAGGCTCTGAGTAAGAATATTAACTGTTCTGGTATTGTAGCCTGTTCTATTCTCTTAGCAGCTTCTCAGCACACTTTGTTTCAAGAGGGGCCACTCAATTTCTCAAGCTATGAAAGTGTACTTCTGCAGTGTACTTATAAATAAATAACTGACAAAAATGGTAGTAGGACAGTTATTCCAGTTTATTAATTGTGTGCCACATTCCTTGAAAAAAATGTGCAATACGTAGCATTTGACAAATACATACAAACATTTTGTCTATGAAGTAGTTATTTAATTCATACATGATGGTTTTGCTCTTTCATGACTTTCTGTTTTTTTATTTTTGTTTAGATGGCAGCCACTATACTTATCTTGTATGTGTCGAAATTAAATAAGATTGTGTACTTCCCCGATTTTGACAAAAGTATACCTGTCAAGGTAAGGATCACATAGGTTCTGATTCTAATAAGAAAAGGTTACCAGTGGCATTCTTTCTTTCGAGACAAGGTGAAATAGAAGATCTGAAAAAACTTTACATTTGTTTATCAAATGTGATTATATGTTCCATTTAATACTGGATTTTATAATTTTCATTTCACTGCAAAGGCAATTTCTTCTTCTGTTTGCAGAGCAATCCAGTGCTATTTTGTTATGGCAAAGAGAGATGCTGTGTCTGCATACAGAATTTTGATTGTAGCATGAAGGAAGAAAGGTTGCTTGGAAATTTGAATGTGATAAAACAATCAAAAAAGAGTATGTGATAAACCAAAAACCTGCAAAACAGTTGGCTCAAAATATAAGACATAGGGAAGACTAAAATAATGACCACTGAAGCTTCTGGGGAAGGAGCTGATGAGGCAGGACAGAGCAATATGAGAGGACCTTTTGTTATCTTAGGTTAGGAACTAGGATCTTCAGCAATTATTAGGTATTTCCATCAGCGTGCAATATTGCAGGAGCATAACCCTATGTATTTATGTCCTGTTGCAGAGTATTGGTCAGTGTTTTCTCAGAGAAGACATGCAGAGAGGGTTAGCCAGCAGCTGTCATGCAGGGCTCAGATGTCAAAGCATGGTTGGAAAGTTCCTTCTAGATCACTAAGTCCAACCATACCCACGCTAACCTAAATACCTAAAAAACCTAAATACCTGATTGAATTTCACAGTGATTGAAATAACCTCCTCCATGCCTGCCACTGTAACATGTCATGAAGCACCACATCTGCACGCTTCTTAAATACCTCCAGGGATGGTGACTCAGCCACCTCCTTGGGAAAACCATTCCAGTGCCTCACCACTCTTTCTGTAAAGAATTTCTTCCTAAGATCTAAACTTCCCCTACCTCAACTTCAGACCATTTCCCTTGGTAGCATGTACACCAGCAGCTATTACACAGATTAGGATATAGGATCTCTTTTGTCTTTCTGCCATCTCTGCTCTGGTTAACTGACAGTGTATGTGACTATACACACCACCTATGTCTCCTTCCATTACTTTGGTCGGTTTTAATCTTCTGTAACTTTTCTGTAATGAGAGAATTTTACAGCTTTGTGCTGCAGTGAATGTAGTATGGGGATCCCTGACTTCTTGTACATTTTTTAACGTTCTGAAGTTCTGTTATCATTTCTCTGTATTGTGTTTGGGTTCATACGTTTCTGTGTAAGTCAGTCTCATTATGCTAAAACATGGAAAAGGTAAAATTTAATTTGCTCATAAAAATACTGGGCTTCTTTTTCTTTGCAACATCTCACATAGTGTCATTTGTCAAGTAGATCTAAAATGCTTGTCTTCCAAGTATACTAATACATGTGGAGTACCTGGAGAAGCACAGCATACTTACTTCTTCATTAAAAAATCCCTCACTGCTAAAAGTACATCTCATATAGCAGTTACCAAATCCTATCAAGTAGTTACTCAGCAGTGCTTCCAAACATAATAATCTGAGTTGTGCTTTTTAATTTTATCACAGTTGTTTCCTCTGCCTCTGATTTATGTTGGAAACCACATAAGTGGATTATCAAGTACTGGCAAACTCAGGTACAGTAAATGGAAGTTATAAGTAGACTGTTTGGATTTTACCCTTTTCATTTGTGGGAGGTAAAATGTAAACACTAAATAAAAGCATTTCATAGAGACTTAAGTGCATATGATGTGTGTATGTCTAAACCACTGTTACTGTTATGTCATTCTTACCCAAACATGATGTAAGCTTTAGGCTTCTTTTATGGGAAATCACAAGACTCTTCTGTGACAGTGAAAGTGCTTTCCTTCACTTTGCCCTGATCCCAAATCATTCAGCTTATTTTGGGTGTTTGAAAGCTGTAAGAAAGCTCTTTTTAAAGGAAAAAGGGAAAGATCTGTACCATTATATCAGTGCAGATTATTTAGGTGTCACCAAGAGATTGAGGAACTACTTACAGTGGTGTGTTGGCAGCGACAAAGTCCCGCTGAGAACCATAAGCAAGATGTAGGGAGGTTGCTGCAGGGCTTAGCATGCTTCCTGTATGCCAATAGACATAGAACCATGAGAGTTGCTTCCGTGCTAGTGCCAAAAATTTATTTGCTGTAATAGATTGAATTACCACGTTTTTTGTGGAAGAGGAGTAGAATAACTTGATATTCTGCACTAGGATTGGAGGATACAGCACTACTGTTGTGGTGGTTTCCAGGCTCCTGAGGATTTTAAACTAAACCAAAATGGAGAATTTTTGCAGGTTTTCAGCATTGTGTAACCTTGAGACAGATGCTAGGCAAGATTATGTATTACTTTTAATTTGTTTACATTTCTTATTAATTACAAAATTAATTTTCTTCAAGCTAGCAACATTTTATGTCTATGCAACTCTTTGTTGTATGCTTTCAGAAGTTCCACTAATGTGATTGTTCATGCAGATTTTATACCTATTAGTACTTCTGCAGGACTGTCCCTGGTACTGTGAATATGGAAGTACCAGGTTTCAGTCCTGCAGAAGTTTAATTAATGAGGTCTTTTCTGTTTCCCTAACTGTAATTTTAAAGTAAAAAGTTTTAATAGGTTAGTTTAAACCTAAGTGCACCATTTCCTCCTCCTGTAGCTGCCACGTCTTTTAGATGTACTCTTCATAAGTAACTTTGGTAACAGGGGGATAAGAAAGTCTGCAGTGTTTCATTTACATTTCATTACATGATGTTTTGTTACATTATGTGACATACTTGATTACATTATGGAATTTTTCATGTAGTTTGATTTGTCTGAACGGCATAGATGCTCCGTTGCTTAACTTCAGAATGCCTGTTGTAAAGTGTTTAAACTCTCTGATAAGATTTGTATTATATATTCATGTACCTGCTGATAGTTATGTTAAGCAGATGATTAATTGGTCCATATAGCTGTGCTGTCTGATTTCTGAAGTGTCAGTTGCAAGTATTTTCACAGGTCAGTGAAAAAGGCTTCCAACTGGACTACTTTGTATAGGCTAACAGTATCATTTTCAGAAGTAACTTGGTAGTTGCAGCTGATCATGCTTCCTGGCATTTTCATGGTCCTTGTGCTTCTTTTGATTATTTTTTATGTGGATTTTACCTTACTTTCCTGAAAGTACAGTTTTTTATTAAGTGTATTGCATGTTTTCAGAGCCAGGTTTATTGTGTGTCCTCTAATTTTACAATAGCAAAAACTGTTTACTTAGCCTGCCTCTGAATTCTACATAAAGAATTATTTTATAGGGAATTAAAGAAAATAGCAGAATAGATTTTATATTTCATTTCACTGGTGCAGAAGTACCAGTACCTTTTAGAAGGTAGCCAGCTGCAGTTTTATGAACTGGCAGATCTTGTTCTTTTTCAATGACACAGTTATCTAATCTGCCTCTAGTGTCAGACTGACTTTTTAGTATATGCTGTTCAGCTGGGGATTTGTTTTGGTTGCTTATTGCTGGACTAATGCTTTTGTCCTTTGGTTAGTAAAATTACGTAAGAATTAGAACATAATAATGCTGTTAATCTGATGCTGTGCTTGGATTTATGTTGTTTTTTTTGACAGTTTGCCGATGTTTACAGTGCTCAGGAAGTTTACCATTCCACTTACTTTACTGCTGGAAATCATCGTACTTGGGTGATCCTTTTTTTGTTTTATATTTAATATATCTTTTGTTACTCTTATCAAACAGATTATATATGGAATCTCATCAGAATATTGAATGAGTGGTTTTCACTTAGAGAAAAGCAAAGAAAATGGTTCTCTGTAGCTTCTTTTTGAAGACATAGGTGCATTTTAGTGAGCATGGGAGAAAAAAACACAGCTTGCTTTCATGTACACAGGTCATTCTCTTGACTGCTACACAAGCGTGAGGTAAGCAGAGCACAACTCTTGACAGTTGTAGTGGTTATGGTTTCTGCCGCACTTTGGAAGCCCCAAGCAGTAAACTGCTTCAGACTCGAAGATACTTACGTCTCAAAACAGAGGTGATAGTGTGGCAGTCTGTTCATGCTTTCTGGGTCAAGTGTAAACATACCAGTTTAATGAAGCAAAATGTTATCAGTGTGCTCTTAGAACAGAAAACTCATTAATTATAGACACATCTGTTATTTTAAATGAAAAATTAAAAAGTGTGTGCTATGGCACTTGAGATCACAGGTTTCATTTGTAATGACTTGGAAAAACAGGAATATAAATATGTCAGATTTTGTCATTGGTGTAGTCCTGTCCAGATGGTTTGCCCTTGATTAAGGTGAGGCCACAAGGGAGAGGCAGCTTGCTGAGGCTGGACCAATGCAGCAAGAGAGTGATGGTCAGGCGAATAGCTTTTTAGAAAGCCCCCTAAGTATATTGTTAATTTCCTTGTGGCTGAAACAGGAGTTGTATGTGATTCATATTAGGGGATACTCTGGAATTCTTTTTTAGTTGTAAGTTCTCACAGGGAAAGCAGAACTTGATGACTTTGTTGATGGTCTGAGAGGACTTCCACAAGGAAGTTGGGAAATTGAGTCAGTGAGATCATCAGTTCTCAGCTGAGCTACTGCAAAGTGGTAATAAAGTATTGCAAGTATAAGAAACATAGCAGTTTTAAAGATAGACTTTTCTTTAACACTGTGGCAGTGCTGATGTAGACAAAGTGAAGAATATCACAAGCTTCTATGCTTTCCCCTTCAACTACAAGGTTTCAGTTTGACTTAAAAGTATCTATTTGAAAAATAGTTGAAATAGTATGCTGGACACCATCTTCCCCAAGAAGGGTGAGATGGAAAAGTACATGAGAAATAGGTAATTATTTTTCTTTACTGGGTTACTGAAAGATACTGAAATATGTCTGTTACTAATAACAGTACACAGTAAATTACAGTTTGTTCTAGTGTTGTTACTTTAATCCTTACATATTTTATTTTAAAATTGAACACTAGCAGAATGCTGACAATGCTTTTTCAATCTCTCTTCTCAGGACCAATATCTTGCACTGTCATACATGGTCATGCATTGCTTCTGTTAAATGTTCTGTGATTACTGACTCCTTTGAAACTTTTCAGGGAGACAGACATTTAATCTTCTATTCAAATAATGAGAATGTGAACTGTCATAATTTTTATCTGCAGGAAACGATACCCACTGAGTATTATAGTCAGCATATTTGCCATCATTCTTGGGGCTTTCATAGCAGCTGGGTAAGGTTTTTATTTGTTAAAGTTGTGTTACGAGGAGAGGATTTTTTTTCCTTGTTAAGTGACAAGTAAACCAAAGTTGAGACCAGTTACTCTACATTAGGTTGATTTTGAAAACCTCTCTACTGACATCATTGAGAAGTGCAGGGATTTGAATTTAACTCCACTGGAAGTATTGGGTGCTTCTTTTTCACCTCCTAGGTTTTCAATGTCATTATTTCAGATTTGCAGTATCATCAATTAAGAAAGTTAAAATGGTTCGAGGGATTACGCTTTTTTATAGTATTTTAATAATCTTAGAAAAAATAAACACTTGTTTTGAATAGCAGAACTTCATTTTTGTGGCCAGATATTCTTTCTATTTAGTCATTGTCTGTTTTTCTAGTTACTTTGAACAAATCAGCATGTGAAATTAATTCATAAAACACTTACACGCTAGTCTGTTTTGCTTTCTTTCTGTTTGATTATTCCTTTACTTAACTGGAAATGCAGTATTTTTTTGTTTCTTGGCTTTGCTATGTGGTGTGATTTGGATGGAACCATGTCCTATTACATGAGGTAACTACTTAATACAGGATGACAGTATATCTGGTCTTGATACTATTCCATAGCTACTTTTTATGCTAAAAGAAATAGGCAAGTATAATCAGTGATAATTGGACAGGTTGTCAGGAATGATGCTGGTAAGCTTTTTCACAGAATGAAAGCTGAACATTTCCCGCCACTTTTGCCACAGGCATTGGAAACTCAGGTGACTCATTTGTAAGGGTCCTGGAGGAATAAATTTAAAGTACTTTGACTTACAGAGAAAGCTTAAAACTTGTGACTTGCTGGAGTTCTCAGGATTTATATTTCTTCATTCCTTTAGGTAGACAAGGTAATGCAATGCATTGTATACTCTCTTCTTATTTCCAATCCTAGGTCCGATCTGTCTTTTAATCTGGAGGGCTACACCTTTGTTTTTCTAAATGATATCTTCACGGCAGCAAATGGGGTTTACACGAAGCAGAAAATTGATCCAAAGGTAACTGTAGAGTGGTTACTTTGAATTTAACATTAGAACAGTATGGTAATGGTAGGTTACTTCTTATATGACCTTATGAATGGGCAGTTATGAACTAATAAATAATTTGATTAACTTTCATATTTCAGTTGATGCATGCATCCTTAATACAGAACAGCTTGGGGAAAATTTATTATTATTATTTCAAGCCAGACTTAAAGAAACAGTGTGTTCTGTTTTCTTCCATATCTTTTAGGTAGACATTTAGGCAGTAGTTTTAAAACTTTCCTTTTGGTTAAAAAAAGAAATCCAAACCAAAAAGCATATTGTTCACTTGTAAAATTAGTAAGTGTATCTAAGGACGATGATTTTTTGATAGCAAACACACTTTAAATGAAGCCTCTATAAAATAGACTTGTGAGCAAGTACAGAGACCTGTCTGGTTTGAATCAATAACCACAGCAAGTGTTAATATTTTTTGGCCATCTAAAAGTAAGCCTACTGAAAACCCATATATTGCCAAAGCAATATTACACTTCATGTAAATATTGATCAGGATGCTTTTCAAATACAGTGGCGTGAAAGCATACCAAGCCATAGCAAAGAGCCGTGTTGGAGACACTGGATAGAAGTTTTATCTCTGACTTTTGTGGTTCAGTCTATACTTTGGAAATAGGTATTTTTTAATAATGTGAGAAATCACTTTGAATCCAAACTGCATTTTTCTTTATGAGCAGCATTAATGGCATCACACATTTTTTTGCAAAATGCAGGGTTTCATTTTAAAGCAAGAGAAAAACTGGAGCAATTTGCTAAGTAGCATGGATCAGTCTAGAGAAAAGGAAGGCTGGTTTTTCATTCCCCTAATCTTCTGCCTCTGTGTCAGGCAAGTTAACCAACAGTATGTATGTTGCCAGGGATTAGAGATTCACCAACTAGGAGTGAGATTTCATTAATTTTCCTGATACACTGGCCCCAGAGAACCACTCTGCCCTATGCTTTTGTGCTTGATTTGCGGTGGGTGGAATGGATAATGCTTTAGACAGGCAGGAAATTATGTGGAGACTTACACAAAACTGTTCTGGATTAGAGCCTTGGGAAGTTTCTGACTGGCTGGTGTTGAAACAAAAACTGCTCAGGGTAGCAGAGCAGTAGTATTCTGAGCATCCAGAGAAGGTGTCTGATGCAGAAACTCAGGTCAGTAGTAAACACTGAATCTAACAATCTCAAACCTGTATTTAAAATTGAAATCTATTATGTTTTGTCTGCTAATAGACAGCAGTGTCAGAAGGATTGCTAGAGTTGTATTTAGCATTTTGGTCCTGAATGGCTTGTAATTCGAAACACTATGTTTTCTTTTTCACAGGAGTTGGGAAAATATGGTGTCCTTTTCTATAATGCCTGTTTCATGCTGGTTCCAACATTTATTATTAGCTTTTCTACTGGAGATTTTCAACAGGTGAGGAAAAATATTGTATATCTCAGACTGATAATGTTATTTTTTTTCAGCTAGGACAGGGTGGGCTTTCTTGTTTGTTATTAAGTAGGGAATCATACCTCTACATTAGCAATTGGTATTTGAAATACATGACTTGGAGTTGCCTTTCACAGGGAAGAACTTCTAATTGCTCACTCTAAGGAGAAGCTGAATTTTGTTCTGAAACAGGTGATGAACAAGCCAGATTAAAGTGAAGCATATCCTGGAGTTCCTAGAGGTGGGAAAGAATCTATGAGGTGTTTTACTGAGATGTTTGTGTGGCATTGTATATTTGCTGCACACCAGTAAGGAGCAGCAGCAAAATTGATGATTTAGCCTTTTGTTTGACCTTCATTGATTAAGAGACCTTAGTACTACTTAGTTTGATGTGCTTCAAGCTCAAAAAATGCAGGCTTGGACCTTGGAATCTGCTTATGAATAAATCTGTGGTATGAAACAGATTTAAAGGAAATATCTGTCTCATATCAACATTATTGTACAATTCTAATACAGTATTCATATCTGTCACTAGTTACAAAGACACAAATTCTTTGTGTTGTTCTTACATTAGTTGCTGGCAGTGTGCAGTTTTGTATCTGCAGTGCTCTACAGTGTTAGAAGAATGTGTCCATGTGTGCTGTAATCTTGTCTCAAGTGCATCAAACTGTTTCTGGTAGTCATATAAATGTAATTGTAGTATGAGTCACATGTATCGTGATTTTGTAACATGTTCATATTATATACATTTTATAGGAGTTTAAAGTTGTTTATATAACACATAGTGCAATAGACATAGTGATAATATAGAGTATGTAATCCTCTCTCTCTTTGTTAAATAGGCAACACATTTCCAGCACTGGACAAATATTTTATTTGTCTTCCAGTTTGTTTTTTCCTGCTTCTTGGGGTAAGTATACAAGGCAACCAAATAAGGTATTTTAGTAAAAATCAAACTGCAAGTCTCAAACGTAGGACTCACTAATTAGTTATGTTAAAACACAGTTCCCCAGGTTTCTGTCTTGTCATTTGATTGTTTCTAGCAGTGTAAATATTTCAGTACTGTCTGTGATGCTGACCTTATAGTACAGTGGGTACCAGTATAGGTTGGGGACTGACCTAGGTTGGAGAGCAGTGTAGGAGAAAGGGACCTGGGGATCCTAACAGACATCAGGATGACTATGAGGCAGCAATGTGCTCTTGTGGCCAAGAGGGCCAACAGCATCCTGGTGGGGATCAGACGGGTGGTTGTTAGCAGATGAAGGGAGGTTCTTCTCCCTATCTGCTCTGCACTAGTGAGGCCGCATCTGGAGTATTGTGTCCAGTTGTGGGCCCCTCAGTTCAAGAAGGACACATTGCTGCTGGAGGGTGTCCACCATAGAGCCACAAAGATGATGAAGGAAGTAGAACAGCTCCCTCATGAAGAAGGGCTGAGGGAACTGGGTCTCTTTCTCTTGGAGGAAGCTGAGGGGTGACCTCACTAATGTCTATAAATATGTGAGGGGTAGGTGTCAGGAGGATGGAGCCAGGCTCTTCTCTAAGTCATCTAGTGTTAGGACAAGGGGCAATGGGTGCAAGCTGGAACAGAGGAGATTCCCTATCAGTAACAGCAGGAACTTCTTGCTAGGGAGGGTAATGGAGCATTGGAACAGGCTGCCCAGGGGAGTGAAGTCTTCTCTGGAGACGTTCAAGACCTGCCTGGACATGTTCCTGTTTGACTAGGTCTAGGTGCTGTGGCAGGAGGATTGGAGTAGATGGATCTTTTGAAGTCCTGTCCGATCCCTAATGATTCTGCGATTCTGTGATTTTACTTTTCATACTCTGTATCTCTATGCTGGCTGTGTCATCTGATTATCTAATTTCTGCACAGTTAGTAGAGTGTAAGCTCTATAGCAGATGAACAACAGTTCAGTGCATTTGTTTTTTTAATTACCTGGGCAAGTATTAGGGACTCAAAAGTAATAAAATGATGCATTGTTCCTGTTGGAACTGCAGAGTCAAAGGAAGAATAGAAAAATGGATCCTGTCCTGTTTGTTCACATCTCACCTATCAAGGGGTCAAAGTAACTTAAATGCTGACATTTAAGAGGCACAGAGCATATGGATAACTCTGCTAGAGTTGAAATGGCACATTTAAACATGTGCTGTGAGTACTTTGTTGTATGCACATCGTTAACGTAAAATACAGATCCACAGAATAAATTTTTAGGATTTGGAACAGGTGATACTGGAGATCCCAACAAAGCACTGGTCCAGAAAATGTTGAACTTTTCAAAGCATTGCTAAACTTCTGATATTTCTGGATAGAACTCAAAACATTTTTTCTTTATTTAGGTTTCTCTTGATGTATTCTACTGTCCTATGCAGTCATTACAATTCTGCTCTGACAACGACAGTAGTAGGTGCTATCAAGGTGAGTTATGGAGCAGGAGGGAGATAGAATGCTCAGGGGAAAAAAAGCACTGGCTCAGCAGTGATCCTGAGTGGGCATCCAGATGGAAACTCAAAAGTGAGGGCTAATACAAAGATATTGGTTGTGCCAGACAAGGTTATATGACAAAACAGTCGTATTTTCTTCCATTGAAGCTTAGTTACAATCTAGAGAGCAATGTGTGTATCAATTCATTTTTTATACTTCAACCACTTTTAATGAGAAAGTACACATTTAACCACTTTTCATCAGATACAATCACTGCTTCTATTCTTTATCAGGTTACTGTGAGGTTAGTCAAGGTAGCCTGTTGCAAATCCATTGCAAACTGATGCAGACTAACGCACTTTCTCTTTGCTCTGTCCATTGAAGGTAATGCATATGGTGTTCACAGATACAGAATAATAGCTAGGCTGTGGTAAAGAGCATATCACTTTATGGTTATCTGCTTCAGTCTCTGGGTGAGACATTTTATTCTAGCTGAATAGACTGTTTCATTTTGGTTTGTGTAAATACCGGACAATTAGATCAACACCAACACATGCATGTCTTAAACATTGCACTTGATGTCCTTACAGTTTGTTTTCTCTAACCCAGTTTAATTTAAAACCAGTGCACATTCCTTAGTGTTGGTGGTCTCTCAGCGTGCCTGACCTGAGGACATCACTGGCTTCCCAATCACTTGTTTCTAGGTCAGTTTGGAGAAGCCTAAAGCTGTAAGCTGTAAGGGTTTTAGCAAAAGGTAAAACTTGTGCATTTGTGGACCAGACTTCTGCAAATCTGAAACTAAACTACTGTAGGCCCAGGAATAGCAGTCCCCAAGGTGCTCCCTTGCATGGCTGGGCAAGGAAGACAGTACCTCCAGCACTGCAAAGTCTTCAAAAGGAAGATGGTGCTTACCTTCTTATAGTTGTTTAGCTTTGTTATTCTGGTTGTTTGTTTTGTTGGTTTTTGTTTTTTTCTTTTTGAAAACTGACAAGATTAATCTAGCAGTTTTCATTCTGTGACCCTGAAAGAGTTCTTTTATATATCTGCTTAGAACCATTAAGGCAGAGCCACACTATTTCTGTTTTCTGTGCAGTAATAGTGTTTTAGACATTTGAACAGATTTAAAGCATTTTTATGATGTAGTCCACAGTAGAAACTGGTAGAAATTATGTCATTGTCCATGCTAGCGCTAAAGTGTTTGAAACAAACAGTGTCAATACAACAGTCACACAGTTCTATAGCATTCTTTCTCTCTAAAGGGGACAACTTTTCCAGATTTGATGATGGTAGGGTAAGATACAGAATCTTTAAACTGTGCTTGCCTTGGATTTGATCCACATGCTCTCAAGGCGTATTTAGTTTGCTATGTAAGGACGTAACCCTTTAAAAGTAATAATGAAGAACTCTTATTTTAACTTTATGGCATACTTTTTATGGTTGACCATCCCAAACCTGCTTTTAAGAAATGGAATTTGAAAGAAGCCTTGCAATGATTAAAAAGGAGTACCTTCTTAGAAGGTGATCATAGCATCATTTTGCCTAATATCAGTTAGCTGAATTTCTGGGTTTGTTTGTTTTTCCAGAAAATTACTCTTAGTGCATTTTGAGCATTTAGGAAAGAGACTTTTTTTTATTATTATTTTCCTCTTACATTGCCTATAAGGCTCGCATCCCATGAAACCTTTAGAATGGCCAGCAAAAGGACGTAGCTATTTCTTTAGAAGAGTAAATCATTGATGTAGCTTTATCTTTGGAGATGAAATCTTCAGTAAATGCATGTGCTTTGTTTTCTTTCAGAATATATCCATTGCTTACATTGGCATGTTGATTGGTGGAGATTACATATTCTCTGTGTTAAACTTTATAGGGCTAAATATTTGGTGAGTAGAATTTGAATAGCTTTAATTTGTTAAAGCTGAAAATTTTTTAGTGAGATACAGTTTTATGTTTTGTTTGATTTGGTTCACTTGGCTGGTGCAGCTTTGAAACTACCAGCCTGAGGAAGCACTGCCTTAGGATGTAAAGTTGATTACAGTTAGTTATACCTTTTCATTTCTGTTTTTTGATACTGAATGTTACCGTGGTGGGTTCTTAACTGTGGAAACATGCCTGCAGTTTTTCTGTGTGTGATTTGGGTTCATTCCCTTTTGAAGAGCAGCAGTTCTGAGCAGTGAGACTTCGAAGTAAAAGCCAAGTAGTGCGGGAAGTGAGAACACTGACTGACTTGTGCTTGTGGAATATGAGTTGTAACTTGCGAGTTGTTACTTTGCTGTGCATAAATGGAGTCTTAACATCTGTATGAATCTGTTGGAGCAACTGGTAATTGTCTACTTCAGGGCTTCTTTCTTACATTGCTTGCATGAGTGTGATGCTCTGGTAATTTATCCTAGCTGACATTGTTTAATCGCTTGTAAGGAAACATGTGTACTTATAAAATGGTATATACCTCAACAGGTATCCTGACACCTTCTGTTTGTTCTCTTTTCTTTATAGTATGGCAGGAGGACTGAGATACTCATTTTTAACCTTAAGAGGAAACAGCAAGCCTGTGCAAACTGGGGATGAAGAGAATGCACTTTCTGAGTCAAAGGGTTAGCCAAAATGCCAGCCTTGAAAGAGACCGAAGATAACAAATGCATTTAGCATTGCTGAGAACATACTGGGAATACAAAAAAAAGTCTACCTCAATTGTGAAAGCTGTGCACACAATTGGTTATATTCTTGCACACCATGTATTCACACTTGGACAACCTTAATTTTAGCTTTTTTTCTTATTTTTTTCCACCAAAATGTAATTCATGGGAAGGAATGCTATGAGCAAATCACAAGTTGCAGATTTCTTCATTGACCTGTACTTTGGTGCTATCTGTACTCAACAAGATCTGCAAGTTCTGTTTCAGTGTCTGTCAATACTGAGGCAAAACTCCCTGTAAAGATCATGAGGTTTGATTTACCGTTGTCTTATGCCATATGCAGCCTTTGGTATCAGTGAAGAGATGAAAGATGCTAATGATTTACAAATATTTCACATAATGTGTTTGCTCTTGTGTATGGTATGTAGAATATATGGGGCAAAGGGGTACCTCCAGTTTGTTCCCTGTGTGGGGATGACTAAAGATTTCAGGGTATGTCCTAGGGCTGGATGTTTTCTTTCAGTCTTCACTGTCAATAATATCAGCGTGTTCTGTAGTTGGCATTCTTGTTTATAAGTGAACCCTCACAGCTTTGCAGCTGGATCAAGGAAAGAAGGAAATTAAGAGTGTTTTTTAAAACTGAAAAACACCTTTTTTGTGTGTGAGCCAGTACCAAATAAGTGATTAGGAAAGATAACAAAAGTAAATAAATTTTTTGTTAGGTATATTAATCTTTCTGTCACAGTGCCCTCCTCTGATGTTTTGTCTGTAACTACTTTTTAGTGATGCAGAGAAGTGATGCTTCAGTGTACAGACTAGAGGAAGGGAAACTGATATATGCAAGATTAACCTGTGTTCAGTTAAATTGTCCTGCCTTAAATATACAGTGAAAGCTTATCTAGTACTGGTTCATGCTTAAAATTCAAAGCAAAGGTTGTTAATCCCAGGGGGTTGCTACAGTGGACAAGGCTGGTCTAATGGTTAATAAAAAAAGGTCCAGAATGTGGTGGTCTGAGTTACCATCTGGAACCACTCTATATCTTTATTTCCTTCTCTGAAAATGCAGTTAATGCAGTTAATGTAGTTAATAATGCCTGCCTGTGTCTTTGAGGATGCAGTGTTAATCTTTGAACACACTGTAGAAGCACTACAGTGCTTGAGGCAGGGGGGAGTAATTAATCTTGTTGAAGTTCTCAATTCCCTGCAACTTGTGAGCCAAGATTATATATATAAAAAAAATAAGAGTCATTGATGTGGAACCATGATGATCTAGTGATTTGTTTAATCCATACTTCAGTTAAAATACAGCTAAATCTGAAAGCCTTACTTTCTGTACAGATATGTAAATGACCAGACTGAATTAGATGTAAGAAACATCCAGGTTAAGGGAGTGTCTGGGCTGCTCACAGCCTGCATAGATTTAAATGGGGAAAGGAACAGTGACTAGAGATACTAAAATTGCAAGTTAAGGGCAAAGTGAAAGCAGAAATAGAAGTCTGAGCTATGCAGTTCCTTGTAACTATCTAAAAGATGTTACTTTAATCTTCTATGTATTTAAGAACTAGGGAGAGAAAGGGTTGCTGCAAATATTTTAGATAATTTTTTTCTGTTTTTAAAGTTTTCCCTTATACTTAAAAAATCTTCAGTATTCTGAAGTGTAATTTTTTTATAGGACTTAACTTTCTCCAGGTCATCTCTACCTCCAGAATTGTAATTTCGGAATCTTGACTCTGCAGTGGGACAAGGCATTAGAAGGTTTTCCTTAATTATGAAAAGATTGAGAGATTGCAATAGTAATGTGTACAGAATGACAACTTATAAATAAGATATAGTTCCCACATAGGAACAGCTACTGTGTGCATTTAATTGATTAATATTTTTCTGTAACTTTTATAAATAAAGAGATACATATTATAGTTGTATCAAGTTGTTTGGGTTTTGTGTGGATACACATGTAAAATGCTTTCAAGCACATATGGAAAGTATGAGTATTTGATTTCTATGAGATCAACTGCTGTATCTATGGAGTACTTAAAATAGTTTCATTAGTTTATTCTGTGCCATAGTGGAAGTTATTTTATTCAATTAATTCTTAATAAATTAAATTATTTAGACTTACAACCAAAATGCAGACATTGTTCACATACTCTTTATGATAGCATTACTCAGAATAATTAAAAGAAAATAAAGAATATTGAAAAACAGGTACTATCTGGAAGAAATTGCAAGTTTTTCAGGGTAATGGTTCCAGTAAATTTGCTGGTTGAAACTCTGGGATTTACATTGCTTCTAGGAGGAACAGCTGTCAAGTAAGAACTCAGGCAATTGTGGAAGTGGTTATTGCACTCGGACCCCAAAAGTTGTGTCTTAAAAAGGTAGTAGTTTAAAACTGACAGTATATATTTCTTCACATTTCCTGTTAGTGTAATGAAATAGTAAAACCATTATAAAACTACATGGCGTACTTGCTTTATGAAGCTTAATTTTCTTTCAGAAAAATTAGGAAGTTACAGTTAGATAGAACATTAGTCTTCGAATACGTATTTGAAAGAACGAGTAAGTTTTAAGAAATACTGGATTGACTTCTAAAGTCACAGTTTCTCACTGAAGTTGGTGTTACCTGCAAATGTTTCAGGATTTGTTCCAATACTTCAGAAAACTCTTAAGTTCTACAAGTGGCAAGGTGTATTTACAAAGGAAAATACAAATAGAACTAGTAATTGGAGTGGCAAAGTGTATTGTACTCTATGTACATTGATTGGTTCATGTCCTTAACTTTGTAGGGGTTGCTTAGCAAATGACTAGCTGTAATGGGATGAAATTATGGGAGGAAAAAGTACAGTAGTCAGCCAAAGCTTTGTACCCATGCAATGCATAAAGGTCATGCAGTGATTCTGGCGTGAGTCAGAGAAGCAATACTTGGGTAAAAAAAAACAACAACCAGGCTGCACAAATAATTCTTCATAAGAACTCATTATTTTTTGTCTCAGCCAAATTTACAAGTATTAGGCCCACGAAGTACTGAAGACTTTTAGAAAAAGGCAAGGAGCATAGGTAGCTCTGCAAGTACAAGAGAAGACTGGCAGCTATGGAATTTTTTGTTTCAGCTCCATGGTTGAACAGAATTGTTGGGAGGTTTTTTACTATTAAAAAAGCTTTTTTTTCCCCCCTCCATTTTCATTCAGCATTATCATTGCATATGAAAAACACAGTGCAACTTGTTAACACTTGAAGTATTTTGCAAGGTAAAGATAAGGTGGTAAGTAGGATTATAACTCTGGACTTTTGCGGAGCTGGTTTTCCACTTCTCGGGGATTTACTTGCAGGAATCCCACAAGATAAACTCTGCAGAGGAAAGGAGCTCAAGAAAGTTGGTTATTTTTTAAATATCACTTCCTCCAAACCCAAAAGAAATGTGTTCAATTGTGGAAAAAGTCAGGCAGATGAGCTTAAGAAACCTATGTGGATGACAAAGGAGCTCTGAAATTACATATGGGTAAGAGGGAGGTCTACAGTTTGTGGAAGGAGGGACTTGTTGCATGGGAGACTTACAAACAAGTCGTTAGGACTAGTAGGAGGGCTATAAGGAAGGACAAAGCCCTTTTACAGCTAAAACTGACTAGGGAAGTTAAAGAAAATAAAAAGGGCTTCTACAATTATATTAGTAGTAAAAGAAGGAATAACAATAATGTGGGCCACTGTTGAATAAGGTGGCAACCCTGATAGTTGATAATGCAGACAAGGCAGAAGAGTCAAATAAATGCTTTGGGTTTTACAACCAAGACCAGTCCTTGGGAACTCCAGCAGGTAGGAGAGATAGCCTCTAAGAGGGAAGAATTTCCAATGGTTAAAGAGAACTGGGTTAGTGATCAATTACAAAAGTTGAATATTCATAGATCAATGGATCCTGATGAGATGGATCCAAGAGACAACTGGCTGATGTTGTGCTTTTCCACTCTTCACTATTTTTGAGAGATCATGGTTAATATGAGAGGTAACCAAGGATTGGAGGAAAGCTAATCATAGAATCATTAGGGANAATGGATCCTGATGAGATGGATCCAAGAGACAACTGGCTGATGTTGTGCTTTTCCACTCTTCACTATTTTTGAGAGATCATGGTTAATATGAGAGGTAACCAAGGATTGGAGGAAAGCTAATCATAGAATCATTAGGGATCATAAGGGATCTCAAAAGATCATCTAGTCCAATCCTCCTGCCACAGCAGGACCACCTAGACCAAGTCACACAGGAACAGATCCAGGTGGGTTGTCAATGTCTCCAGAGAAGGAGACTCTACAACCACCTTGGGCAGCCTGTTCCAATGCTCCATTACACTCACTGTGAAGAAGTTCCTTCTNAAGACGTTCCTTCTGATATTTATATGAAACCTCCTATGTTCCAGTTTGCACCCATTGCCCCTTGTCCTATCACTAATGTCACTCCTGTCTTCAAAAGGAGTAAAAAGGAAGATTTGGACAACTACACACAAGTCAGTCTTATCTCCAGACCAGGAAAATGATGGAGCAGTTCATTGTGGAACTCATGTCTAAGAATATTAACAAGAAGTTAATCAGAAGTAGTCAGCATGGATTTACAAAGGGAAATCATGTTTGACTGATCTGGTAGCCTTCTATGATGCTGTGACTAAATAGGTGGAAGGTGGGAGACTACTGGATGTGGTCTACCTTGATTTTAGTAAGGCCTTTGACACAGTCCCCAAAAAGTTTAGGAAGTGTGGGATTGAGGAACAGCCTGTGACTTGGATTAAAAACTGGCTATGTAACTGAGCCCAAACAGTGGTGATTAATGGCACAGAGTCTAGCTGGAGACCTATAACCAGTGGTGTCCCCCAGGGATCTGTGCTGGGTCTAGTTTAATCAACATCTTTATTAATGATCTTGATGATACGATAGAGTGTCTCCTCAGGAAGTTCACTGATAACACTACACTGCCTGGTCTCACTGATAACACTGAATGTATGTGCAGTCATTCTGGAAGAATTAGACAGACTGGAAGGATGGGCAAAGATGAATTTAATGAGGCTTAATAAGTGTAAGTGCAGAGTCCTTCATCTGGGAAGGAGTAATGCAATGCATCAATACAGATTGGAGGATATCTACTGGAGAGCACCTCCATGGAGAGGGACTGAGGATTTCTTGTGGCCAAGTTGCCTGTGGAACAGCAATGTGCTCTTGCAGCCAAGGCCAATGAAATCCTAGGACTTATCAAGAAGAGTGTGTCCAGCATATTAAAGGAGGTTCTTCAACCTCTCTGCTCTGCCTAGTGAGGCTACATCTGTAGTATTGAGTCCAGTTTTGGGCTCCCCAGTTCAAGAAGACAGACATCTGATTGCAAGAGTTAACAGAGAGCAATGAGGATGATGAGGGAACTGGAGCATCTGCCTCATGAGGAGAGACTGAGAGATCTGGGGCTTTTCATCTTGTAGAGAAGGTTACGCAGGGACTTAATCACTGCCTATAAATACATGAAAACTGGGTGTCAAGAAGAAAGAAACAATCTTTTTTCACTTGTGCCCTATGATACGACAAGCGGAGCACAAGAAGAACCATCTCAACATGAGAAAAAAATTTCTTTACCCTAAGGTTTGCTGGGCTTTGGAAACGGCTACCCAGAGAGGTAGCCCTCTACTTCCGTGGAGAATTTTCAGACGAGTCTTGATGTGTTTCTGTGTAACCTGTCTTAGGTTCTATGATCCTGCTTGAACAGGGGGGTTGGACTCAATGACTTCTGCACACCTCTTCAACCCCTAATGATCTGTGTATCTCTGTATTCCTTGAAGAGTGATACTTCAGGGAATTTGCAAATATTTTTTTTAAGTTTTGTGTTCAGACTTTTTTATGATTTGACAGGTCTCATTAACCAAAATAGGTTGAAACTTTAAGGGCTTTTATGTGTGAAGACTAGCTATTAAGCTAGGATGGTAGCAGTTTTGACTTGTTATAGGTAAGTTACTGTTAAATTTCTTGTGGTTTCAGACATGAGCTTTAATGCAGCTACGTGTTGTGGTATTCTGGCTGAAAGTGTCAGTAATATGATAACTGATGTAAATTCCTGCTCTGCACTTGGACATTTCTAAGCACCAGAGATTTAAAGATGACTCTTGTTAAATATGAAAGAATTCAATTAAAGTATAAAGAAAATTGATATTTTACCTTATGCTAAGTGCACCTGTAAGCATCAGTGTTTCTCCTCACCAGTTTAAACTGATCTTTGAAAAATGGATTGTTTCTGTGCCTTCCCTGAGAAATTCTGTATATTATAATATAATATTTAATCACTCAAGTGTGAATTTACTTGACTTCATATGTGCTTTGCAGTGAGATACTGTCCTTGAGAGTATTTTTTTACCCTTAAGGTTTTGATGCATGTCCTCAACTTTAGAGCTAGTTTAAATATACTTTGTTCAGAACAACCGAAAGTCCTATTCCTTCATGAATAGATTACTGTAATTGTTCATGCTGCAATGACATAATTTGTAAAGTAGACATAATGTTATTAACCTCTGTTCAGAAAGTTGGGTGAAAAGTTACAAAACACTGCTTTCTCTGCATAGAAATAGGTGACTTCAATAACCTTTTATTATTTTGTCTCTGAACAGATAGATAAATCAAGTTTCCTGTTTTCAGTGTGAAGTTGCCCCCAAACTGTTTGGGCTTAGGGTTTAACTCTTAGCCAAAAGTAGTGGTGCTGATGTGTGTTTGGAGTACTCTTATCCAGGGTTTTGGTTTAGACCCATCTTCAGTCTTTCTGAATGCTAAAAATTACTATTTTTTTATCAATAATGTGGTTTACAGAAAAGGACTGAAACTTCCCTTAAACAAACAGTAGATATAATTGTTTTACAGTAGATTGCAAGTGTGGGTGTAATACAGACACATTATTCTAATCTAAACCCTGAATGTTCCTTGGAAACAGAAAATCACGTGATTTGATTAGACTTCTCACTTCTCTGCCAGTGCTCATAGACTAGCACTGTGCTGGAAGGAGGCATTTCCCAGCGTGAGAGTGACTGATTCATACGAGCAGTTGTTCAGCATGGAAGCATTCCAGCACCAGCTATTCACTCTTCTTGGGGGCCTAATCTGTTTCTTCACTCTGGTAAAATGCATCCGTTTTGTGAAATTTATTTTTCCACGTATCTGGAGTGCTTTGCCTCAGACTTTCTTTCCATCGCTGGGAGAATGGGCAGGTAAAGGAAGCTTCTTTGCTGCCTTCTTGTAACTGGGTGGTGGATGCTACTATGACTAACCAGGCATAATTTTACTTGTGTTTCCTCACATTGTTCCTTTGGAACAAACATAGTTTCTACCAGGTATGTTTTTCCTTATTTCTTTCTATTTTCTCCTAGTAGCTTAAGGTTTATGAGCCTAAAGGTTTTGCATACTTAGAATAGAAAAATAGTCAAACTGGTAGCAGTTCACACACCTGCTGCATAGATGTGAATTCTCATCATTCCTATTTATGCTTTTTTTTTCTCTACTCCAAATGCTTTAGTTTTAATAGCATCAAATATATTCTCAATTTCCCAATATGCAAACCTACTAGCTTATGTCTAGCATATGGTCTCCACTTTTTAAAAGAAATTTTCTTTGTTCCAAGTGATGGTGCTCCAGTGTGTTTTTTCCAAATTGGTGGCCTGTCCTTAACAGTATGGTTAACGAGCCAAATCTCCTCTAGCTTGAAACCTTCAAAGGCTGCAACTTGGCTGTACTTTTGAAAAGATATGATGCATTCTCATAAAATAACAGAAATGTTTGACAAACACTTCCATCTTTGTTCTGATCATTGATAATTTTCTTAAACTTCTTAGAATAAGTATCAGTATAAAGCAAAAATTTTCTGAGTTCCTGAGCTACAGGTGTCACTGTAAGTGACATCTTACTATGAAGTGGCCTGGACAGTGTGCTTGTGCTTTGTTCCTTTCCCCTGTATTAGACACTCGATGTGACTGGATTGAATATGTGTTTAATAAGCACATCTCACAGTGGTTTAGTAAGAAATGAAATCCACCCAGTGCAGAAGACCTAGGTGTCAGCAGCCTCTGAAGCAATACACAGGTTTCATTTGGATTTATGTGAGGCAAGGACCTCTGTTCTATGCATGAGGTGAGGAGCAGCATATGGCACTTGGTGTAACATCTCTGCTTCCACTGAAGGTTGGAGGTTGGGAGACTTTTCTCTTTTAGTGGATTCTTTAATGCTCTATCATTTTTAGAAGCAAAATGTCTTCTGATCCCAATGAAATCCCTAAGTTTCAGGTGATTTTCTGTATCATGTGGCACATGAGATCCTGAGAATTATGACAATTAAAGTTGGCAAGTGGAAGCTGTTTTCCCGACACTCTTGCTTTTCATCTGCGAGCCTGCTAGAAAGCTGAAGATCCACTGCTGCTTCACTGAGGAATCTATTTTCTATACAAAATGAGAGCGTAGTTGCTCTTTTGTTGGCAACCAACCTAACCATTTGAAATCATCTTGCATCCCCAGAGTCTCTTGCAATTTGGAAGTCTTTAGTCTACATTTTTTGATGTTGACTATTTTTTCATTTTGCTCTGAAACATAAGCAGGCTCACCTTGGAATTGCTCTGGTGCTTTCCTTCATTTGTTTCTTCCTTATTTCTAAGGCAATGAGGATTCTTTCTATAGATTACTTCAATCCTTTGTGTACCATTTTAAGATCAGGGTGCTTTACAAATGCTGAAGCTTGTTTGTTTTCCCAGTGACACTAAATCCAAACGCTTGAGTAGGATGGCTCTGAAAGAAGAGTATTTCATAGGTGGCTGTAAGTTTGCTATGATGCTTGCTTACAGACAGATTTCTTATGTAAGGAAGCGCTCTATCACCAGACAGTCCTTATCTAATGCTAGTAGTATACAAACAGCATATAAGTGAAAATCTTGCAAAGCAAGGTTGCTGAAAACATATATATGGATGAAAATTCCAGCACCTTGACTTGTTGCTTGAAATTTCTATCACAAATTGACTTACTGCTTCTCACACTGAAACTAGGATTAATATCTACTTGCAGTATGAGACAGGTTAATGTGGGAAGGGATTTGCTTTTAAGACAGTGCTGAATGAAGTAATTGGAAGATGAAAAATCATAAGAAAATCAGTTTTGAAGAAGATTGATTCGGTGCTTCAGTAGGGGGATTTAGGCTGTGAGGTTCAAGAAATGTAGATTATAAAGAATTCAGGAAAGAACAAATAGTGCTCCAAGTGTAATCCTTTTTCATTTTGCTTTCTCCAGTCATCACAGGAGCAGGAGATGGGCTTGGAAAAGCATATTCCTTTGAGGTAAGGTAGTTTACCTACCCTTAAGTTTATTTTAAGAAAATGGCAGCTGTTTTCATCATTATCTGCTAGTAGGTAAAAGTATTCTAGAATTCAAAACCGCTGTGACAAACATGGTGCTAAGTCCTTCTTCCTTGTATATATGGAATAACATTAATCAAATTCTGAAATAAACTGGTGCTGTATTTCAGAGAAAGTCCTTCATGCCTCAATGGTCTTATCAGACCACAAAAATGAGTAATCCAAAAGATTTCACATTGTGCAGAGTAGGATGTTGTGCTTTTCCCAGATTCAGAGCTAATCTGCTTTTTCACTTTCAGTGGGGTGGTTCAGCATTAACATACAGAATGTAATTTTGTAACCTTTGTGCTTGCAAACACATTTTGAACCATCTACATGAAGAAATGAATAAAGAAGAAATCTGTGCAAACTAATACAAACTACTAGGTAAAAAAATTATATGGACCTAGTGGTTTAATTAGGAATCAGTTCTAGAAGGCTGCAAGAAAAAAGAGGAGCTGTAGCCTGCCCTTCTATCTGCTGCCTGTGGAGTTGCTACAACAGTCCATTTCTATTCACTGAAGGACAGAGTGACCTTGTATGTACTGTTTTCTATCAGCCTTGCTACAAGTGATAGAGACTGAATGGCAGATTTTGTCTTTGGTGTTTTCTTTCAAAACTGGATGCATTTTCAGAAGATCAACAGTGGTGAAATACAAATTGTTGTCTTCAGAGCTATGGTAGCTAGGCAACAATCAACAGCCCCATAATATGCAAGAGTGTAGGTGTCATGAATTCTGCTCATAAATTGCATGTGTCACAAGAAAGGAAAACTAGTTGTTTTTTTAACTAATTTAAAGGATTTTTAAGTTAGTCTTTTGTATTGTTTCAGCACCTACTTCATAATTTTCATTCCTGGGAATGGCAATACAATAACTGTTTTTGGAAGTGCATTGGACATAGGAAGCACAAAAACAAATGCCAGGTGTTATAGTTTCAACCTTGGATTAGTTGTGATAAAAATCGAAAGATCTCACATAGGAAAACAGGGATAATGTTGTCTTCTTTCTTCTCATTGCATTGCTGTAGTGATGAGCAAATGGCAAGGGCTGATGAATATATAGGAGGGGGGAACAGGATAGGATTGAGATGGGGAGAGAAATCATTAGAAATGCTTACATACTACCCCAACACCTGTGCATGCAGCTTGTTGAACTAATTTTGTGTGTGATCTCCTCATAATCCTGGAAACATCTAGAGTAGAGCCTCTATTACTGCTTGGTTTCCTCCATGTGATATGAGTTATTCAAGAGCAAATGCATTTAAAAGGCCAGCTACAGCGTGCAAATGGCTGCTTTATACCAAGAGAAAAAAATAAAACAAATACTGTGTGCGTTGGTTTTTTTTTTTAAAAAAAAAAGTCTTGGCTGGAACTGGTTAGATTTGGTGGAATATTTGCTCATTATTTTTGGCTTTTGTAAGATGACTGAGAGCATCTCCATCCATGCTGAGACGTGCCTTCCTCCTCAGGTGGTCCCTTCGATTGAAGCTGTACTCAGCTACTGCTCTGTGGGGCAGATCCCAAGCCGACACCACACGAGCTCATAGCTTGGCATGTCATCTTGCTGGCTGAGGTCAAAGCACACACTTGTGTGGCTTGTGGATAATAAACTTGACCTGCTGTTTTAGTATGTGTGTGACTGTGGTATTTCCAGCTCAGCAACACTGCCTTCCTGCTTTGATGTCAGGGTACAATTTTCTGATGTGCTTCTGGCATAGGTTCTTCTTCTGTTGTTATGGCCCTGTGTGAAGGCAGCCCTTGGTTGAAGGGCATATTGTCTGTTCTTCTAGAGTTTGAGCCCTGTGCCCAAGTGTTGCACTTCTTTCTGACATCCTGAGCTTAGGCACTGGCTGATAAAGGTTCATAACTAATGTAAAAGCTCCGCATTTGTTGCTGAAATGTGGTACAAGAGACTGAGAGCACTTTTTGTGTTTTGGAAGGCTAGTATGATGTGGCTTCCTCTGTTTGGTGTTTTATGTGGAAATCCCAGTAGGTGTCTCATTGGTTGAACCCCAGCAGACTGCAAACCAGGGGAAGATTACAGTACTTACTGGTTTAGAACACTTGTTTCCAAGGTTTGTAAACATCTACTCTTCTCTGCAAAGCCAGGGACTGTGTGAAATGCCTGGTAGGTGTGGCTTCTCAGAATAATTATTTATGTCAGGGCATAGAATTTTGGAGAAAACTATTTGTCACATTAGTTTCCTGCGCTTGTGTTGTCAGGCAGGCACACAAAGAACTTGAATTTAACCTCTCTGCATCAAAGTCCAGGCTTTCATGGAGACTCAGTCTGTATTTCTAGCACATCAGGGTGATTTTGAAGGACTAGTCTTGAGCATAAAGACCTCAAACGTTTATCTTATTGCTGTAATGTCAGAGTACTGGGATTTTTGATCTAATTTGCTGTACTTATTTCAAAAGTCAGGTTTCTGTTAGATTTGGTTCACTGGCTCCTGGACTGCTGGGGTTTTGACTCATTAGACTTGTGAGCCATCTAAACAAGGAACCAAAACAAGTCAACTGTTAGCATACTCCGAGAACTATGGCTTAGCCTCTGATCACTTCTCAGCTAATGTCAGGGAACAAGCAGAATGTTGCTAGCTCACCTGGTCATTTGTTTCTTACTGTTAATTGCTCACAACTATTTTCTAAGTCATGTCACTGCTTGTGTTTAGCCAATACTTTAGCAGACCACTCAGAGAGGTACTGCATTAATTTGTTAGTACATCAGCTTCTCAAATCTTAGACCTTAATTTAATTTCTGGAAATTCATTTGTGCTACCAGCAGTATTATACAAGCTAAATATGACCAAAGTTCTCCCACTGTCTCTATTATATCTACTGATCCACTTTCACAAAGCTTTATTTTTTAAAAATTCACATCAGACTGATCTGCAAAAGCATGCTAGAAATTGCAGAATTAATTCATACTGATTTTTATAAAACTTTTTATGCACGATGTTCAGGTTTTCGAACAAATTTGGGGGGGCAGAGAGACCTGGTTAGGAATTCCCCTCCTCCTGATCTATGTGATAAAAAAGGTTCAACACCTCGAACGCAAGTAAAAAACAAAACCAAACTAACTTTATAAAGCAGGTTTACTAAATAACAATGCTAACAAAACAAAGGTAATTCCTCTCCCCAAAACCCATACCCTATACCAAAAACCCACTGTCTCTCAAAACCTGAAAAGGTAATTCAGTAGGGTCAACGTTGGATGTCGGGGAAGCAGCAGGAGGTAGAGTGCTGGAGTCTGGACGAAATCCGTGGGGAAAAGCAGCTGCAGCGAAGCGTTAGTGAAAAAGCCTCAAAGCGGCTTCCACGGGTATTAGGTCCCTCGGCAGGGTCTAGAAGAGGTAAACTCCAGCGGGGCGAGCGGCCGTTAAGTTTGCAGATGCAGGGGAGGGAAAGGCAAAAGTTCGCAGTGAACGGGGTGGGGGAGGGAAGGGTGTGGTTCTAGAGGGTTCCAGAAGCAGCGAAACTCAGCAGCAAAGACAACACCCGAAGAAGGGAGCTAACCAGTCCCAAAAAGCCCCCCGAAATAGTCGCGGTAACCAATCCCAGCACTGAACAGATTTCCCGCTCAAAATAATAACCAATCACAGAGCCGAGAACTCCCGCGCAAAAAGCATTTCCAACTATAGCATCAGACAGTCTCCCGCTCAAAAATAAACCTTAAAACTTCTTTTCTCTTCCCCGGGAGACCTCTCCCCTCCACCTTCCCGCTCTCTCCCCTGCGTGGCTTTGTCTCGCCAAATGGCGGTACTTAACCTATCCTTACAACACTGGAAAGAAAAGAAAAGAAAAGGAGAAGGGAACAGAGACGGCGATGCAAACTGGTTTGTTGTTTTTTTTTTTTTTTCTCTCTACCCCACGACACATGAGTTACTGAGACTCCGGAGTGCAGATCCTGCTTAATTTTTCTTCATTATTAGCACCATATTTAAATACTACATTGTCATGTCTGATTATGTTTGGTGCCAGCAATAACGACTTAAGTTTTGTCAATCTGAGGTTCGGGAGCAATTTAGTTCTTTGCCACTGGGAGTCAGGATTTCCTAACTCAAGCAGGTTCACTTTACACACTGCTGGGAGCCAGTGCTTTGTTTCTGTCGTTGGGGGAAATCCCGTTCTCTAACACCAAAACCTTTGTATGTATGTTTGGAAAATACCTCCTGCAAAAGATACCTCAGGTACCTTTAGATATTTCCTAATTACAGTTCTTATTTTTGCTTGAGAGTTCCTTACAGTAGTTACAATGTCCTGCAAGACCTGTTTCTGAAAAGGAAGTACATTTTCTGTGTGGGTGAAGAAGCAAAAAAGGGTAGTCAGTAGCTTCTTCAGAAATAGCTGCTACAGCCTTACGTTTCTGCTTAATTTGGTATACAGCAGCAAGGGAGAATCGCATAATTGGTTGGAAGCGAGAGACCTTTAAGATCATCAAGTCTGACCATTAATGCAGCGCTGCCAAGTAGGCACCTCTAAACCGTGTCCCAGAGCACCACATCTATGTGTCTTTTAAATATATCCAGGTTTGGTAACTCCATCGCCTCCCTGGACAGGCTGTTTCAATGCATGATGACCCTTTCAGTAAATAAGTTTTTCATAATATCCAATCTAAACCTCCCTGGGTGCAACTTGAGGCCATTTCCTCTTGTCCTAACACTAGTTACTTGTGAGAAGAGACCAGCACCCACCTCTTTACAACCTCCTTTTGAGTAGTTGTAGGGAGCAATAAAGTCCTTTTCTCTGGGCTATACAATCCCAGTTCCATCAGCTGTGTCTCACAGGGCCTGTCCTCTATACTCTTCACCAGCTTAATAGTCTTTCTTTGGACATGCTCCAGCAAGACCATGAGAGTACTCTTACCTGATGGTTAATGGTTTTATAAGATTATCATAAATACATGCTTTTAGCTGAAATACAATGCAATCCTAGCAAAAGAAATATTTTTTTACTTAGGCTTTAGGGGGGAATTTTCTACCAAACAGAATACAGAAATTGAACAATATTATTTTGAGAAGCCTAGTGAAGCAGAACTATTTTTTCTTTAGTATGTGATATGGGTTATATTTGGTCTTGAATCTGAAGAAGAAAATAATAAAATAATCCCCACTCAAATACCCCCCAGCGGCTGAAATGAGTGGCTGTGGAAACAGAGACCATTTATCTGATTGGTAATGGCTCTTTGTGCACAAATGGCTCATTGTGGTAATGGCTCATCTATCAGTGTGTGGGAAATTAAGAGTTCTCTTTCTGAGAACTTCAAATGGAGCTCTTAAAACAAGTTTTCTAAACTCCTGAGTGTCTTAAGCCTGTGCAGGTCTTTGAAGCACCAGTCATTTGTGTTAGACTCCAAAATGAGTGTGGTCTTTGTGCTGACAGTGCAACTGGTTATGGCCGGTGCATAACAATGTTTGACCCTTGTGCTCTCAGTGCAGTGTATTTTTGAACAAGATTTTCTTATTCCTTAACATTCTCTGCATTGTTTCAGAAGAGCCCAACAGGACAAACAAGTTTCCCTCAAATAAGGAGAAAGTATTGCAGGGACTCAGTCATGGAAATGAATAGGGCTTCAGTGTGTGGCCTTTGCTTAGTTTCTTCTTCTAAGCAAATATAGTACTTTCAGATGATGCTGACTTTACCTTTTGTGCTAATTTCACTCTCTGATTTCCCCGTCTGAAGGTCACCTTTCTAGTTTCAGAAACTCTGTCTTTCTTTATCCACACAGCTCCATTCAGCTTCCACTTGTCAATAATTTAGTTTCAAAGCTGGGGCCATGTTTCCCAGGTTTTGCCTGAAACTCTGGGAAGCTGATAGGAATAGGAGGTCTCAAGAAAACAGGAGAAAATAATTTTCTTATTTTGTGTGTGTGTTAGATTTACATATGGTAATGCCAAATTAACTGTAAGTGGACTGCTGTGTAAATACTGTAAATATGTAAATGTTAACTACTCCCAAAATCATAGTGGTTGTACATTTCTTTGATTGTATTTTGATTTGTTGCTCTGCATAGACTTTAGGAGGTCTTTCCCCATGGATTTTTAATATTTTTTTAGTTTGCATCTAATGAAAAAAAAATTAAAAAGTTTTCCATATGACATTCATCAGATTTTGCTTTGATTTAAAAAAATTATCAAGTCCAGATCCTTTGAAACTCTTGAGCCTTCATTTCAATATGCTTAATCTGCTTCCCCAGGGCAAAAAAATGTGAGGAGAAGGGTGATGTAAAATTTCTGTGAAGTCATTAACTTATTTCACAAGTCCAAGCAGAAATAGAAATAGGCATGAAACACTGGGTATATCTCCAGCCACCCAGTGGTCGCCTCCACCATGGTAAGCACTATGTGCTTACCTTGGTGGGTTTGTGCCAGGGTGATATAGATTACCTGCCACGCCTCTCTGTACCAGTATTTGCTCCACCACCCACCATACCATAGAAGCTTTATTCTCTTTGCCTGCTTTATTGTGGTGCGTGTCTCACAATCATGGATAACCTGGGAAATGGCATCCGTAGTTAAATCCATCCCTCTGTCCCATGCCAGTCTGTAAGTGGCATCTCTTCCCTGTTGACCTGGTGTGTCATCGGCCTATCGGACTAGAAACAGTTCTCCCTTATGTTAGCAGTCCAGATCCACCTGTGGGATTTCAGCTTGCACTGCTTGGTCCATCTGCTTGTTATTATGATGCTCTTCATTAGCCCAGCAGTTTGGCACAGGTGCATCCGCATGGTGAACGTGCACAGTCAGCCTTTCTACCTGAGTGGAGATGTCTTGCCACAATTTGGAAGTCCAAATAGGCTTTTCCTGGCATTGGCAATCCACCTTTTTCCATCTCTCCAGCTATCCCCTCAGATCATTGGCCACCATCCATAAGTCAGTGTACAGATAGAGCTTTGGCCACTTTTCTTGTTTCACAATGTCCAGGGCCAATTGGACAGCTTTGAGCTCTGCCACTTGGCTTGACCCCCTTCTCCATAAGCAGCCTCTGCAGCTTGTCATGTGGGGTGCCAAATGGCTGCCTTCCACTTTTGGTTTGTCCCTACAAAGTGGCATGAACCATTGGTGGAAAGGGAATACTGTTTCTCGTCCTCTAGCAACTGATTGTACAGAGGTGCTTCTTTCACATGTGTCACCTGCAGTTCTTCTTCCTTGTCAGCTAGACCAGAACTCTCACCTTCAGGCCAATTGGTGATGATCTGGCAGACCATTTCCTCCACATAGCATCCATGATGTGATGCGTGGAGGAGACCTTCCCTTTAAATATCCACCCCAGCACAGGTAGCCAGTGTGCCAGAGGCAGCTGTGCATCCTTGCCAATTACCTCGGAAGCAGCTTGGACTTCTTTGTAGGCCACTAGGCTCTTCTTTTCTGTCAGAGTGTAGTTGGCCTCAGACCAGAAGTTGGCCTTGGATCTCCAAGTCCAGAATCCCAGTGGTCAAATCTGAGTCTCTCCAGACATTCTTTGCCAGAGAATCCAAGAGGGGCCATTGGACCCAGCTGCAGTGCACAGCACATTCTTCACCTCTGTCCCTGTCCTGAAAAAAGAAAAAACAGAAAGGAACAGGAAACGTGATACAGAAATGTTTTTTTCTCTCTACCTCATGACACAGTCTCTGCAGACTTTCATTCATTTTATTCCTATTATCAGGATTTGATTGCTGATTTATTTTTCTTGTGAGGGTCTAAGCTTGCATAGTGGAGGAGACATTTCAGGAGAATCTTATGAGTCTGATTACTGTTTGGTCTGATCTTAATACCTGTTGTTTACTTTTTAGGCAGGTGACAGGGAAATGAAAGCAGTTTTAAACATCCATGATTGTTTTTATTGCAAAACTAGAAGAACTAGAAAGATTCTTGTAAACCTATTGTTTCCTAACAATTTATATTCCTGTCTTGTAGCTGGCAAAACGTGGATTAAATATTGTCATGATAAGCAGGACTCTGGAAAAAATGCAGAGAGTAGCCTCTGAAGTTGGTAAGTGTCTGTCTCAAACTTAACTTGCTATTTAGCAGGCTGTCTTTACAAGGATTCTACTGTTTTTTCCCTTGGTACAGTATCTACCAGAGTAGGGACCCAGACACTGCTACAGATACAGCCCTGCATATTACTTCAGTAGTGCATATAGGTTTGGTCTTATTTTGCTGCTTGAAGCCTTTTCATGGATCCCTTTAGAAATCCATGCTGTCATTCAAACAGCTCAATGGGTTTGCTAAAAAACAGTGAATGCGAGTTCGGTATTTGTTTCGTCTGCCCTTAGAATCTGTAAATACAGGCAAAGGATGTGTAACACTGGAGTTGTTGGAATTTATTAAACATGTTACGCTTGGGAAAACAAAGTTAGCTTTAGTCTAGTTCTTGGAACATAGCAAAGGAGAAGTAAAAAATGACATCAGGGTCAATTTTTGGGGTTGGATTTAGGTCTTTCTTTTAGGTTTTCAAGTTACATTTGGCTTTTCATAAAGGAGTTGAGTAGTGTTTTCAGAATTAATGTTCTCTTTCTTCAGAGGGAATTGCCCATTTACCCCTGGGAATGGTTTGTTGTTAAGATTGACCATTAGGAGTAAAATGAGTATATATCCTCCATTAACCTTAAAGATTGCTGTAATCAAGGTTATTCTTCTCACTTTCTTTTTGTCTATGCATGGCTCCTGTCTGCAAGATTCCTTGATTCAGAGGTTCCTGTGTTAACCAAGGCTGCTCCTTGTGCACATGTCTCAGGGAGTACGGACTTGAAGTGGGTGAAGAAATTACAACTCCCCTCCTTCTAGGGACAGATTTGTTTTTCTTTGGGAAGCAGATAGTTTTAGAAGAGGAAAGCCTCAAATCTTTGAATAGCCTCTATAAGTAGTTGTACCAAAGAGACTAATGTGACTATGGCCTGCAATAGACCCTATTAGATAAACAGCCATAAAAAAATTACTTCTGTGGGAATTAGGTCAGCTCTGGTGCAATTGTTGAAACTGTTTTCAGCTGTATGTTAATTGATTACAGTAATAGAAGCCTGGAGGAAAAGAATTTTTATAGTTTCTTTGCATTGTAAATTACAATCCACGATAAAGATTAATACCAATCAGATTCCTGAGACTAACGTAGCTGAGCAAAATAAAAAAAATGTGATGGAGGGCTGGAAAGTTGACATACTGTAAATTCCTCTGTATTGTGATTTATTATAAGGCCATCCACTGGCCATTTTCCTAATTGAGGCCATACTGTGCTGAGTCATGTAGTAACATGTTCCAAAAGGTACTGCTGAGCGAGCCTATCTTGCAAAGACTCCTATGTTTTGTTCAAAGGTGACCCCTGACTCTTCAGTGTGAGGGAGCTTCACTGACTGCAGCAGTACTCTCAGTGTAATGCAAGGTGTGATCCTGTAAGCTGAGGCTACACTGATCAGGTTTCCATGCTGTGTTCAGCTGGGTCATAGGCATAATGATTCTTGTGGAAATCTTACCAAAATTGGTTGCAAAATCCCAACGAGATATTTCCATTGTTTTTAGGGTTTGGCTGAAGCTCACAGTGACTCATCTATTACTGTGTCAGGCTGAAAATGAATACATAATGATCACTAGAAGACACAATGTAAGGAGAGGAAGATACAGTGATAAAAAACAAGCAAATGACTTGAGATTGGCAGGGAGCTCTGGATATGGGGTTATGTTAAATCTTTGGAAATGTTCCAATAACCCACATTTTCACATCCAGTCTTTACTGTAATTGAATTACACAGTCATTGGAAAAGGAGAGAAGTTAAACTTACTCTGATGTTATGTGAGTGACTATACAGCTGAAACAAAATATTAAATGGATACTTAACTAGAGTTAGGTGCTTACTGCTTTCTGAATATTGTAACTCTCACTGGCTGTTTCTTCCTAAACTGCTTAAACAAACAGTATCATTGCCCTAAACTAACATACAAAATTATTAAGGCACAGAGAGCAAAAGAAAATAAGTTTTATGCAGGCTAGGTTAGATTGTTGCAGGACTGGGCATGTGCTCTTTTTGAACAGCTGCACTATGTATCTTCGTGTGACCAGTTGGACAGCAGAAGTAAAAGACTTGCTTTCATTTTCAAACTGATGTTGTTTGTGTAATTGTACTGTCACATAGAGTTTGGTTACTGAATAATATAAATTAAGAGTCTAACCTGTGAATAATCTCAGAGATCTCAGTGGTCATCTTTCCAAGTCCTGTGGGCCATGCATGAAGCTGAGAACAGCTCTTATTGCTGTATGTAGCAGGCAGAAATCCACAGTCATAAAAGCATTTTCTAACACAGCACTGCTAGTAAAAAAACACATCCATCCACTCAGAGTGGAAAGCTCTTTCAGCTTGTGATGGCCATACAGCAAGGATCATTACACCAGGTATACTAGTCATTTAATGCATTTAGTTTAATGCATTTAAACTGTGGCTGTGAAACACTGATCAAACCATAGAACTAGGAGATCGCAAATGATAGCGTTGTTTAAAATTGCACTATTTTTTATTTCTTCTGCCTACCTTTTCCTAAGTAAGCTATGCAGGCAGAGTGAGGTCCTAATTGTAAAGTTATACCTTAAAATCTGTTTACATGATCTGAATCTCTAATGTTTGGCTGTTAATGCTGAACAAGCAAACAAAACCAGCCACTGCCATAAGACAGTGATGTTTTTTGGGATTTGGTTGTTTTTTGGGTTTGGGTTGGTTTTTGTTGGTTTTTTTAGATTTGTGAACAAAGAAATATGTTCTTATGGAAAGGTAAGTTATGTGATCTCCAGAAAGCCATACAAAATACAGGTAAACTTGTTTACACTAGCTGAGAATGTAGTTAACACATCTGTGTTTGGTGATGCAGTAAGGAGTTTACCCAGCTCTCCCTCCTGAAGTTATGCCTGTTAATATAGAATAATGCAGTAAATAAAAAAGAACACCCCCCCCATGACTGAGAACCAAATATTCCTTGCTCCCACTAAGATCTGTGAAGTTGTCAATGCCTTTATTTGTACCCCCTATCACATGTTCAGTTTCCATCCTGTTGTACTGTGTCCTCTGCCTCAAGAATGCTTTCTTGATACACGAGCTAATTAGGTAACAAACAAGTGTCACTGACTCGGACAAAGCAACTCACTTGGTACATCTTTCCTTCATCCTCAAAGCTCTTAGAAATGCCTGTTGTGTCTTGCTGATGCCTTGAGGTAAAGGGGTTTTGCTCAGAACTGTTTTCTCAATATGCACTTCTATGTAGCAGAGCACTTGAGGGCCTTGTCTGATTTTCTGAGTGCCTGGTAACTAGTAGCATTTCCCATCTTTTGGGCTTGTGGTTTCTGGCTGGTTTTTTTTTCTTTCACTGAGTTTGTGGTCTCTCACATCTCCTATAATTTTTTGCAGTTCTGCTTCTAACCTCTTTTTCTTGTTTGTTGGTTTCTTCACTATTTCCCTGTTATCCCTGAAACCGAGTTATCTTTCTGAAGATGCATTTTTCCAAAAGACCTGAAATATAGTCAGAACTTGTGCTTTATAATCTAATAGGAATTTATATTTAAATTTCTTCTTAGTCTTAAACCTTTGCTTTAACCTCTTTCTGTTACTGAAGTGAATTCTCATTTTAGTTTCCTCTCTGCAAATTTCCACTGAAAATGAATGCCATCTTAATCTGAGTGCTTCTCCCCTCACATTAAATTTTTGCTGTAGTACTTCAAAAGGGTATCCTGCTTCTGCACAGATCAGTTCGTCTGTCACTTAGGCATTCATTTTGCTACCTCAGGTTTTCAGAAAATCTTTGTAACTCTCTAAATAGAAAGGGAGAGTTTCTGGCAGACTGCATGTCTTATCTGTGATTTATTCTCTTCACGGTAAATTTCAAAAGGCAGCACATTATCTGACAAGTGGGATTCCCAAGTGGTCTGGGGTCAGAAGGAGTTAGATGCATCACTGTTAATGATACGTTTCATAATATACTGGATTAAACAGCTCGATAAATTTTTAGATTTTTACTAAATTAGTTTTATCTTCATTTTAAAAGAAGACAATAACCTGATATTTGAAAAACCTAGGCTTTTTGCTTCTGCCACATTTAAGGCTTTTAAAAAGAACTGGAATGGCTTGTGTCTTCAAAGACTGTCATAAATCTTAGTCACAGAGAGGTTGAGCCATAAAAAACATTGGAAATTGGTTTTTTGGCTCTCTCTTTTGCAGAATTGTTATCATTTTCTGAAGAGCTATCCCTGGATAATTCATTTATCAGCATGATAGTTTTATTGTTTTTTAATATATTGTTTTACTCTTAAATGAGACAGAGGAAAGCCATCTGGAGTACTTGTTTGTTGGCTGACAGTGCTGATTGCAGCAGTACAGTTCTGTACAGACAAGGGGATGCAGAGAAAGACCAGATGTTTTGTTTGATCCTCATTTTTATGTTGCTGTAGTTTTGGCTGCCCTTGTGATTGCCCACAAGAAAGATGGCCACAACATCACTACAATTTTAAAGACCATCTCATTTTGTTTATAGAACTCTTCAATCAGAAGGTCACTGTAGGTGCCTGCTCCAGCTGTTGTTCTGTTCATTCCCACTTGCTGCATTTATACTCACAATGTCCTTTATAGTTGTTCTATTTCCAGCCTGGGACCATGATGGGGTCATTTGCCACTAGAGCTGGTTTTATAGGTTGAAGGTTCAAAGGGTGTTTCATCCTTTTCACACATGCAAGCACAGCTTGAAAAGAGAAAAGAGCACTCCATCCTCTTTCGTCTGTCATAGAGATAGATGTCCTTTAAAATCACACACAAAATGAAGCCTGCATTTTGGATCTGGAGTCAGAGCATCTGCTATTTCCTCAGACTTATTGCATTACTTGAGTAGCATAAGACGATTGTACTTTGCAGTATTTTGAAGGGCAAGGAGGAATATTCAGGAGGGAACAGCCTTCTCTCATCTACCAGTGAAGAATGTTTTTTTGCACTCTGACCTTCTGGACCTGAAGCCAGCTTTGTTTTCCTGTATGAGCCGATACAAGGCCTTTTCCTAAGTTCTGAATGTACAACAAAGAAGAAGGCAAGATTTCTGAGTACCTGCCACTGACTATGGCTGTTTCACGTGGGCATCAGTGGTACAGCTATGAGTTATCTGAAGAGTATTAGAAGGTTCTACAAGGCACTGGAAGCAGTGGTGAAGGACTTAGCAGGAAGTATTTTCATCAGTTCTCCTATACAAAGGGAAGAGGCTTGAAAGGGCCAGTCACATTGGGAAAATAAATAAATGGCTATGTAATGGGCATCACAGCCAGGACTTCAGCTGCCTGGACTTACTTTGAAAAATGTGGTGTTCTGGGGGCTGATGGGTTCCATCTCTCAGAGAAGAGGTTGAGCATCTTTGGACACAGACTTGCCTATTTGCTAAAGAGGGCTTTAAATTAGAGCCATAGAATCATAGAATTGTTGAATCATGGAATGGTTTTAATTGGAAGGGATCTTAAAAATTATTATCAACCTCCTTGGCATGGGAGGGACAACTTCGACTAGTTCAGGTTTCTCAAAGCCCTATCTAGAGACTGGTGGTCAATGGCTTAGTGTCAAAGTGAAAAATAGTTATGAGTGGTGAAAGATATGTACTGAGACCAGTGCTGTTTAGTATCTGTGTTGTTGACATGGACAGTGGAATTGAATACAGGTGCAGCAGGTTTGCTAATGACACCAAGCTGTGTGGTGTGGTTCAAAAGCTGTAAGGAAGGGATGCCATCCAAGAGGAACCTTCATAGGCTTGAGATGAGGATTCAGACCAACATCACAAAGTTCAACAAAGCCAAGTACAAGACCCTGCACCCAGGTTGGACCAACCTGAAGCATCAGTACAGGCTGGGCAAAACATGGCTTGAGACCAGCCATGAGGAGAAAGACTTGGGGGTGCCAATTGATGAAAATCTCAATGTGACTCAGCAACCTGTGTGTCAGCTGCATCCTGGGCTGTGTCAAAAGAAGCACTGATAGTCAGTCAGGGGAGGTGATTCTTCCCCTCTACTCCACTCTTGTGAGATGTTACCTAGAGGGAGTACTGTGTGCAGCTGTGGAACCCCCAACACAAGAATGATATGCAATAGGTCCAGAGTACAGGAATACCTGTCCTACAAAGACAGGCTGAGGGAGTTGGACACGTTCAACCTTGCAAAAAGAAAGCTCCAGGAAGACCTTGTTACAGCTTTTGGGTATCCAAAAGAGGTCTGCAATAGACCTAGTGAGAGAATTGTTAATAGTAGGATGAGCAGTAATGACTTTAAACTGAGAGAGCTTAGGCTTAGATTAATGTAAAGATGGATGTTCTTCACTGTTAGGGTGTTGAGACACAGCAATATGTTGTTCAAAGAAGTGGATGTTCCATCATTCGATAGGATTAAGGCCAGGTTGAACTGAGTTTTGAGCAACCTGATCTGCTCAGAGGTGTCCCTGCACATGGTAGGTGGGTACCAACTAGGCAATCTTTGAGGTGTCTTCCAAACAAAATCATTTTATTATTCTATGAAACGAATGAGTTAATGCAATGCTGCCACCTATATGATAAAATCGGACTCCAAACAAGAAAAGAAGGTTTCCCAAACAGGACCCAAAGCAGACTTTCTGCCATCTGTGTGCACCTGAATTCCTGCCCCTTGCATAAAGTCTTCAATCCTGTCATCTGTTGACTTTTCCAAGCTTTGTCTGTCACTTTTTCAGCAAACTTCATCTGGATTTCAGGTTGCCTGTAAAACTTGAAAGCAGGTTTAGCAGCATGAATTTACAATGTGAACATCTAGTCAGAGGAGACCTTACTGGGCCCTGTTAAAGGAGAATGTTGCCTTTAAAAATGAGTAAAGAAGCACTTCTGCCTTTTTTCCTCATGAAACTTCATTGAAAATATGAACAACAATAAATCAACGCCTGAGAAAAATGGTAATGTACAGCTGGTCTCCACTCCTGCAAAGCAATGACACTGGAAAAATCACACACATATCCCATTCCATTCTGTGTAAATGTGTCTTGTAAAATATAAACTATGCCCTCCCTAAAATGCCTTTCAGTCCTGCAAAATCCTGAGGAAGATTCAGCCGATGGGAGTGCCAATGTCAAAACAGGAGAGGAAATGTTTGAAAGCAATGCAAAAAATACTGCACCACAACCAGACCCATTTCCCCCTCCTCCTACACAGAAATACATATGCTCTGCTTGTCAGAATGTTCATCTTAAACATGAGAAAACTTTTAAAGCATTCTGCAAAACTTTACTTATGTAGGAGGTCTGGTACCGACATTCACTCGCCTGATGTGTCCTGACTGTTCATTTATAAATATTATGATAACCAGGGGAAGAAGTCCTATGTTGCTTATTTCTGGTGCTTGTGGTTTTTTTACATCTCATTACTAAAGGACCAAAGAGTATTTGGCTTTTGTGGGAGAACTTCCATTGATTTCAGATTTTATTTTCAAAATTGACAATATGTCAGGCCATTTCCTGGAGAACAACTGGGTACACTGAAAGTGCTTTCTTCTTTTAGAATGTTTCTTACAGCAAGAAAAGTTGAAACAATTGCTTACTGTAAAGTGGGCATCACTAAATGAGGCATCTGATTGCTTCTGTAGTTACTGCATTACTATTCTCCTGTTCTTTGTGTAGAGGCTGAGAGGGTTTCTATTTTTTTTAATTACAGAGCGGACCACAGGTCAAAAGGTGAAGGTTATACAAGCTGATTTCACAAAAAGTTCGGTATACGACAACATTGAAAGATGTTTGCAAGGCTTGAATATTGGTGTTCTGGGTGAGTCATTAAGGTCTGTTATTTGAAGAGGGTTTTATGACTGCAGTGTGTGAAACAGAGAATTATATAAATGATGTGTCATAGCAACTTGTTAGCCAACACTTAAAAACAAACATATAGCTCCCCTATATTTGAGCATTAATAGTGAAGATTTAAGAGTGAATTAGGATTCTCCAAAGGCTTCCTGTTTCTCTGTGTAGTGGCTTTTTTACTGTTAAACCTCTTTTGCCACTTCATAAGCAGCATCCATTTTGTGAGGTGACTTCTCCCCTATTTGGTCTCAAGGAACTACTTTTCACTATTGATTGTTTAGCAGCTGTGTGCAATTCTTACACTGAATCCAAAATGAATCTGTGGCTAACACTAACTGGTGCAGTCCTTGAAGCAACACAGAAAACATGTTTTTTTGGGAAAGTATTTTTTTTTTTTTTTGGTTGTTTTATTTTTAGGGGAGTAATCCTTGTAATGGTGAAACAAATGGATCAACAAAGTGCAAACAAACTGAAAAAGCTCCAAACCTAGCAATAGACTGTCTGGACCCTGAAGTTAACACTGATCAATATTGATGACTTCAGTGAGAACAGAACAAATGCTAAGCAGCATTTCTCTTCACAGAGCTCAAAAGCTTCTGGGTCCCAAGGAGTAACCATTTATTTACCAGGCTGAAATAGTCACTTTCTCTACATTTGGTTCTTACCATTGTATTTCTTTTGATTAGTTAACAATGTTGGAATGCTTCATAATCCTCTTCCATGCCGTTACCTTAATGGACCGGATATAGATGAGGTAAGATTGCTCTCTGGGTTTCTACTTCAAATATAACAATGTGGAAATGTAATACAATTTAACCAGGGACAGTTCCTGCCCCTGCAGCAGTTAGTGTGTATGTCACCTTTCAGTTGAGTGGGAAAACAGCTAGGGTAGAAGGAGTATGTTTTGGTTTGGTTTTAGTGCCTAGAAATGCAGTCCAGAGAAGAAAAACAGTAGATTTCAGCTGAACTGCAGCAAGCATCAAGTAATAGAAGTAACAATGCAGCTGGATGGGTTGTAGCAGGGAACCAGCTACCCCTTCGGTTCACTCCTCACCTGTAATTTAATGGGATCCAGATAGATCAATTTGTGGTCTGTTAGCATTCAGTTTTTACTTGCAGGTGTCATCTCTGCCTGGACAGCAGACTTCCAGGTCTTGCTATGCTCAGCAATGAGAGTGGGCAAAATGAAGAGTACAGAATCAAAGGAATGCAAAACAGACATGAGTGACCCATTTAAAATAAAAGTAATCAGGACTGATCAGCCTATGGGTATCTGGCATTGTAGGCACAGTCAGTGACTATGTCAGGGAAGCTAAGCAGCAGTAAAGTAACTGACATTCTAGAGAGCTCTTTTGTTGGAATTGCTAGATTTCTTGCCTTGAGAAGCTACTGTGAATTTACTGTCTCTTGTTTCCAGCAGAATCTCATCAACTGCAACATTCTTTCTGTAATGAAGGTATGTGATTCACTCATATCTATGATACACCTGTAATGTGTTTTACTGGACATGAATTATTCTCAAGAGTGACCAACTAGCTTTAGCGTGCATTTTCAGTAGACAGCAACTATGAGCTTCCTTTTGAATTCCCATCTGTTTCTACAGTCTGTGAAATACTTTGATTAGAGCTAACTGGAGGTATTTTAAGACAGTTTCTCCATTGGTACATATCATCATGCTGCAGCTGAAACAATCTGCAGAAACAAGTTTATTTTGGTGAACAAGGAGACTTGTTTCAGAATACAAATCTTCAAGAGCAGAATGTCTGCAGTTTGAGGTTTTGTGCTGTATTTTCTATGTGTTGGCCACAACTCTGTTTTGCAAAAAAATATTTTTGTAGCAGCACAGGACAGAGGCTTAGGGAGCTGACTCCCAATTCCATATTGTTACAGGTCCTATTTTTTCTTGTTGGCTACTTCCCTTAAAAAACAGTTAGTGTTTCAGACTTTCTGCCCTGATTGAGATTTGTATCACTCTGCTGTTTGCAAGTAACATGTTAACATGAACAAGAGCAGAATGAGGGCTTTGTAGTTGGTCTGAACCTTGGCTAATGATTTTCTAAACATAACACAAAAATTTGCAACAAGCTTTTATCTTTCTTTGGCTAGCCAATTTAGCAGATTTGCACTGCTTCTTAGTGACTTCAGATGCTAATATTGTAACAGCAATCAAGTGAAACAAATTCTTCTGTAGATTGGTGAGATTTCTCTTTATGGGTTTTATTCTATTTATACTTTAAATGAACAGAAATGTCAGCAATATCTGTAAGATATATCTATCTATCTATCTATCTATCTATCTATCTATCTATCTATCTGGAGAATCTTCTCGTATCCAGACTGAGCTGGTACAAAATGTTCACCTGTTTTTGTAAGGCATATAGATATGTGTGTGTGTGTGTCTATGTATACATGTATGTATATATAAAATATTATGCATATATATATGATATATTATGCATATATATATGATATATATATAATTATGTATGATATATACATATATAAACTATATCAAATATAATATATGCATTTAAACAGGCTGCCCAGATGGGTTGTGGAGTCTCCTTCTCTGGAGACTTTCAAGACCTGCCTGGATCTGTTCTTGTGCAACTCGGTCTAGGTGATCCTGGTGTGGCAGGGGGATTGGACAAGATGATCTTTCTAGGCCCCTTCCGATCCCTAATGATTCTATGATATATAATTGTTCTGGTTTGAAAATTATCAAATTTTCAAATATTAGTTGTGGTGCTTTTATGTCGAGAAAGCATTTTACTTTGAAGCTGGATGCAGCTTCCCTAGAAGACCACCCACCTGTGTCAGTGTACGGACTCTACAGGTGATTGGTGGACAGAGTCCATAAAGGGAAGGTCCTTCCTCCTTCTCCCTTCCTTCCCTCTCTTCTCGTCGCCATCTTCATCGTCTCCTGCTCCTGCTGCAACACATTTTCAAACACAGGGAGCTCCTCTAGGATAAGGCTCCTCCCACCCCCCAAGGCGGGGGGTGGGGTTGGGGGG
>VZRI01013202.1:57052-117669 GCA_013397515.1 Upupa epops
TTTTTCCTTTTCTTCTCGGTGATGGGTTCAATAAACTGTTGTCTTTCTAGCAAAGTTGCTTCATTGCCTGTTGAACTCTTGGTGACAGCTGGTTGTTGTGCTAGAATTACAGCCACCAACCCAAAGCAATTTAGACCCCTTTGCTAAATCATTACAGTAATATATATTTTATATATAATATATATAGTATACATGCACATATATATGTATACATGTACATACATTTGTGTATATTTATGATATATACATATATAAAATACATAATATCTATAATGTATATTATATACATATATATATTACATATATGCCTTACAAAACCATGTTTTTTTCCCCTCTTTGCCTTGATTTCTCCTTGGATTCTGTTCACCACTTCTTGTTTTCCACTTTACTTGAAAATTCCCCTTCACACAAGCTGATATGACCCACCTTAATTGTCATCCTTTTTCAAAATGAAGCTTGTGAACCACACCCTGCTCCTACTATCCTCTTGTGCACAATGGCACTACTGAAAGCAGGAAACTAAAAAAGTTTGAATGAAATGGCATCATTCATTTGCTCTACTTCTCATTAATGCCCTTTAGAAGTTAGGTCACACTCTTACCCTGAGAATATTCATACATTATGCATGTTTTTGTAGAGTTAAGGGTATGAGTAGGAATTCCCTAGGGACTTAGGCTTACTGGCAATGATATTACAAACACAAGCATATTTCTTAACTGAAAATGGATTTAATTGCTCTTCAAAAAGCATAAAGTGATTAAGTGTATTGTTAAGAATAAATAATTAAATAATTACCATAAAGAAGATCTCAAGACTGAGAAAAAGTGTTGCATTGTCATGATTTTCTGCTATTTCTAATCCAGGTAGAACCAGAAATGAAAATGCAAGACTGCTTTGAAGTTGATTTCCCCTTATAGTTTTGATTCAGTATTGAAGAATGATAAAATTCTGATCCTATTGAAAAGCTTTGAATAAGCTGAGATTTCAACTGCTTAGGAGACAAACCTGTGGAATTTTTTTGACAATTCAGATGATTTACAAGCTGTTAGCCTATCTAACATGGTTTCTAAAACTTAGAATGTGCCAGATTTTTACTCTTTGAACATGCATGTACTTGAGCAAGTAGAAAATCTTGTGAAGAAAACAAGGTCAATTGAAAAATCCAATCAGAACGAGGAAGAATAGATATGATTCTTAACATACTTGTTTACAGATGACAAAAATAATTTTGAAACAAATGGAGCCAAGGTAAAACCAATACCATTTTTTTTTTTCCTACCTAGAAGTTTCAATATCTTTTAGCTGCTATTTCCACTTTATTACAGGGTAGCTATGTGTTTTCATTATTAACTTCTGCACCTTACAGTACAGTAATCAGTTAAGATTTGTTCTGT
The DNA here is from genome assembly GCA_013397515.1 of Upupa epops. Classification (NCBI taxonomy): domain Eukaryota; kingdom Metazoa; phylum Chordata; class Aves; order Bucerotiformes; family Upupidae; genus Upupa; species Upupa epops. The sequence continues at coordinate 58,447 of VZRI01013202.1, forward strand.
TAATGTCAGTGTTGTGTAAATGAATAACAGAAACTGCAACAATTTTTCAGTCAACTCTAGAACAAGTCAGAAAATACAAAATATGTCTGTGTCCACTAAAATAATGTAGATATTGTGGAAATAAAATGACACATGATGGATCTAATTAAGCAAGAAAAAACAATTTTCTATATTGTCATATTCTTATAAGAGTTGTAGCATATTTGGAAATAAATCAGCTATGCAATTAAGAATCTCTTTTCTCCTTTTAACATAATGTGTATTTTAAACACAGAGGTCCTTAATCGTGGGTTAAGGTTTTCAGACAGTGTTTCTAGAAAACATTGTTAACTGCTGCATTTTAGAGGACAGGACAACAGGACATGCTTTTTGTTTTGGCAACACAATGAATTCTTACTGTTTAATTGTTTTAGTTTGGTTTTTTCCCTTGCTTTTGTCTTTAGTGGTTAGTACAGAGAGTTGTGACTGGGGAGGCTAAAAGATGCATGGAGCAGGAAAAAGACTGTGCTCGCTAATGAGCAAAGGAGACCTAGTAATTAGAAGCATAAAATCTTACCTCTGATGGAGTTTTTTTGCTCTGTTAGATGTACCATAGCATATACTATGTCCCCATAGTTCTGATTGCAAAAGGCATTTCAATTTCACTTAGGACATTATTCCTAGCTGTTTTAGACTTCATTGCATTTAACTAAACCTTAAAATTTGTGTCTTTTGAATGTGTACTCTTTAGCATAATGGGAGAGCTATGAATTTTGGGGGAAAAAAGAGTTGTTTTCTGCTTGAACAGGCCTTTACTGTAATGCTGTCAAAGGTAAATGCAATGTAACTGTTTAAATTTAATTTCAGACAGAAAGGTCTTATTTTGAATCTGTCTTCTGGTCTGGGTACTTTCCCTTGTCCATTATACACAATATACTCGGCTTCTAAGGTAAGTCTTTAACACTGTCTTCCAAATAAATCTCCATCGAGTGCAAGGGGCCAGGCTTTCAGAAGTAGTTCCAGTTTTGAGTAATAAGAAACATTAAAAAAAACCCCAAAACCTAGACTTCCTTATCAACAGCATCTAGATTTTTCTTACCAAGCTGTATTTTTTCTATGTTTCAGGCAAATTTCAATAACATTTTTCATTTGAAGCAAACCTGAGCTTAGCAAGCTGCTCTGGAATTTCAGTAAAGATAATTCACTTCTTTTATAAGTTCTTGGGTTTTAATTCAGACAAAAATTTCAAAGTTGAATTTATGAAGTCAGGCAACTCACCATCCTTATGCCAGGAATTTCATTCTCAGTTCTATTAAGCAAGATCTAGTGCCTTTGTGCATCTGTAACTTTTGAGTAAACTAGGTAAGCAAGACTGGTAAAACTCATCACTTCCCAGAATGAGAACAGATTTTGTGGTATAATACTATATTATCAAAGGCAAAAATGTTCCAATGATGAGGCATACTTTCAGATGGATTTTATTTACAGTGCTTGTCTGGTCCTTAATTCTCCACTACTGCTAATTTCCTTAAAAAACCTTTAGTTAACATTATTTAAAGAGATAGGATACATTGGTTGCATTATTTTGACTTCTTTCATTCATGGATATCTTTTACCTTTGTTTCTTTTTAAATAGGATTTTTTGAAAATTTTTTTCAATACCCTGAAAGGAAACTATTTTACTTGTCAGCATACTGAAGTTTCATGCACTGTCACAATGCTATTAGTATTTAAATTATAAGATCTGTTACATCTGTCTTAGAAACACTGTCATTAAGTAGGACTTTGTATTTCTAATTACAGAGAAGTGATTCAACGATGTCAAGTTTTCAAATATTTCTCAAGTACCTTAACTGCTAAACTCAGTCTTAAAAGAAACTCAACTTTTACCCAAAGAAGTTAGTATAGGCATATTCTTAATGGTATACTGGAGTGTAACAATAGCTAGAATAACTAGGGACACAGGTATATATTTCTCTGCATTATCATAAAGGTGAAAAGGCTTAAGCTTGTAGTAGTATTTGCTTCACGTCTGGTGTCTGGCTTGAGTCAATGCTACGCTCCATCTTTTCTGGTGCAGGTAAAGAGTCTTAAAAAGATGATTTCTATGTTTTCCACAGCTGCACAGTGCCTTAGGTTGTATGATCATAGAGCAGAAACTTAGAAGAGTTGACACTAGAGAAGACCTTGAAGATCATTGAGTCCAACCATTAAGCTAACTGTACCAAGTCCACCAATAAACCACATCCCTAAGTCCCATATCTAGGTGACTTTTAAGCTTGTCCAGGGATGGCAATTCATCTGTCACCCCGGGAAGCCTGTCAACTTATTTAAATCCCACTTGGATCTTAGAATTGGATCACAGATTCACAGAATCATTCTCTGTGGAAAAGACCCTTAAGATCATTGAATTCAGCCATTAACCCAATTGTACCAAGCCCACTGCTAAACCACAACCTTAAGCCTAAACCATGTCCTAAACCATGTCCAGGGATGGTGATTCAACTCCTTCCCTGGGCAGCCCCTTCCAAAGCCTGATAACCCTTTCAATAAAGAAGCTTTTTCTAATGTACCATCAAACTTTCCCAGGAACAACTTGAAGTTATTTCCTCTTGTCCTATCACTCCTTACCTGGGTGAAGAAACCAGCCTCCACCTCCCTACTGCCTTCTTTCAAGGTAGTTGTAGCCAGCAATAAGGTCTCCCTTCAGCCTCCTTTTCATCAGCCTAAATAGCCCCAGCTCCCTCAACCTCTCCCCATAAAGTCTGTTGTCCAGACCATTCAACCAATCTTCTTGTCCTTTCAATGCACCTCAATGTATTTCTTGTATTGAAGTGCTCAAAACTGAACACAATACTCAAGGTGTGATTGGTCACTTCAAGGTCCTGTTCTCACATAGTTGTGAGCCTATGTGAATGTACTTAGTTTCCCATGCTAACATTTATTTGGTTTATTTTATTTTAGGCTTTTATAAGAACGTTCTCCAGAGCACTACAAGCAGAATATAAATCAAAGGGAATTATCATACAGGTGATCTTATATCTTGCCATATTGGCCCTCATTTTAACAAACTATTCCATACCTGAGATGCCTAAATCTGTACAACGTAACCATCTTTGTTGAAGTGCTGTATGAACCTGCCAAAACTCTCCTTCCTTTCTGCAGCTTTTTTGCTTTTCCTATGTAGTATGTTCCTTGTTACATGTAGCGCCTTCATCCACTGTAAATATATTATACTTTGTCAGATCGTGGATATTCTGCAGAGTGTATGATCTTGTATTAGTGCTATATGATATCACACTGTTATTATTATTTCTTATTTTAGGTTGTGGCTCCTTACAGTGTTTCTACTCCAATGACAATGTACCACAAACCTGGTCTTATTACAAAGACAGCAAAAGAGTTTGTTCATGAATCTCTGGATTATGTCACCTTTGGAGATGAGACTTCTGGATGTTTAGTCCATGAAATGGTGGTAATTGAATTTGATACTGTGTAAATGCTCCCAAAGGCTGAACTGAGGCTTTCTGGGTTCTGCAGCTTATTTTGACTGAGTTCAGGGACCTTAAAGTAGGACATTGAATGAGAAGTGGTGAGTAGGTTGTTAAAATTAATATGACACCAAAAAACTGTGAAGGGAGGAGTACACAAGTAAAACATAGTGGCTTTCTCCACTTCAGTGTCTTGAGCCGAGCTCCATTTGATATCTAGGTAGTATTCTTCCATGCTTTAATTGCCTATTTTCATGACCCTTTTAGGAATATTTCTGAGATCCTATTCCTTTACAAGGAAATTGGCCAGCAGATTCAGAAGTTAATAGTGGGGAAGAGGAAGGACATGAAAACAGACTGTGCTACCCCATAAACACAGTTTCCTAAGGACACCAAGCTAACAAACCAAATATTTATACAGGGCAGCTGTTAGTGATGAGCATTACATTAAAGTACAGGAAAGAATACAGATTTACTGAAAACTGAGAAGAATGATTATTTACCTCTAAGAGAAACGTGTTTTTGCATTTGCCCTTTTAAAAATTATCTTTCTGAACACGAAATTAATTTATTTCATGAGGTTCCTATAACACTTTGTATTGTTTTTGTTTGATTATCCTGAAGGCATGTGTCATGCAATTGATCCCTTTGTGGGTATTTCACAGCAACCGGCTTCAAGAAGCAGTCCTGCATGCATTTACTGGTTATCTGAAGAAAAGATGGAGGAACTCCTAACAGAATTACATTTTTTTGAAGAAAAGCAATGGGAAATCCCATCAGTATGCATTTTATTGTGTCTTTGTATTTGTGAATGTAGAAGGAATCAAATCAGTTTGAGCCATAGCTCCATTCAAATAACCTACCAGTGATAAGAGATTTGATCCATTGAATCTGTTATGTAAATTCATTCCTGTCTCTTTCCAGACTGTAAAATATAGTAAAGCAGTACCAGTGTCTTCAGTAGGCTTTTTATAGATTCTAAGATATTCATATCACTGTTTTAATATAAGCTTAGAGGTTACTTCAATACTTACTCTTATTTGATGTCAATAAATAAAACAATAATTTAATACATTTCCAAATTTTTCACAGTGCTTTTAGTGAGTCCTTGTTTCATCTTGAAAGTCAAGGAAATTTTCAAAAAGGAAAAAAGAAATCTTTCATCACACAGAAGGTATTAAGGTTTGACACCTTAAAAAACGTGTTTCTCTCCAGAGCCTTACATCTCTTCATCCCCTACAATGTCTGATATGGTTTGGAGAAAGCAAGTGCATAGACAAAAGAGATATGAAGTAACTTTATATTCCTGGGTGAATCCAGAAGGCAAAGTTTTAGATAGTAGACACCTATAAAGTTCATATTCAGTGCTATTAAGAGAACATTTTAAGGACAATGCAATTGTCAGAATTTATATGGGTTCACAAAGATAAAGTCCTGATATTCCTTCTGTGATAGTGCCTGCTGAGTGGATGAAGGGAAGGCAGTGGCTGATACTTCATACCAGCAGGGCCTTTAAAAGAGGTGTTTGGGCTATACTTTTAATAATACACTTTTGATCTGCGTCAGACAATCAGTTTAGATGATCATTATAGGTCTCTTCCAACTGAAAAATGAATTATTCTCTGTTGCTTTATCCTCTTTTCTCTCTCTCTCTCTTTTCTTTCTCTCCTCTTCCTCCTTTCCTTTTCTCACTTCTTCTCTCCTCCTCTCCCCTCTTCAAAATGTTAAGGAAGGAGTGAGGGAGTGATTTCTTCTGGCACTCTTAATCACCATTAGAAATATAAGGTGTGGATAAAGTCTTCTTTTGTACCAGTTCCACAGTTCAGGAGCAAAAGTATCACTGATTCTTAGAGTATGAATAGGTTTGGTCTTCTCAAAATGTTTTATAATTAGTTTCTTTTAGATTGTGTCTTATCAAATGATGTTGTTCTGTTCCAAAGAACAAAAAATCATTTCTTCCTAAAACTGCAGAATTTTTTTTAAACTGGTCTTTTAAACCCAGGTTTTTAATTATATGGTTTGTGTATTTCTCTATGACATCTTATATTTCATGTCTTAATACAAAACAAATCTTCAAATAAAACTACTACTGAATATTACCACCCAATGCAGAAAATTTCTGCAAGTAAAGATGGGACATCTATGTTGGACTTCTCAGAACTGCTGGTTTGAAAAAAAAATTATAGGAATGGTTTGTTCATTACTCCATTGAATATTATATTTTCAAATGATTAAGCTATATTCTCCTAAGTCTGATATTTGTCCAGCTGTGCAGCAAATTGCCCAAAAGCTGAAGTCCTTGAGGTAAATAATTTTATAGGAGGCCTGAGTGTGGAATGTCGAGTTCACATTCATCATTCATGGAAGTGCTTGTTTCTCCATGGATACATATTTTCAATCAAATAGAAGTAGCATTGACATAGGCAGAAGTTTGTTAGCAATGGATACCTGGTTTCCAAGATTTACAACCTATGACAAGAGACATTCTTATATTCCTTGTCTCATGTTTGTTTATGGTTGAACATGTTGTGTGAGTCTTGCAAGCTGTTACTGATGTTGAGCAATCAGCTCAGTGTAGATCTGTTTCTCTTGAGAAACAGAAGGATTGTTACTCACTGCTCACGTGGTCACTTGTTAAAGTAGTCGGGTTTTTTAACTTGTGGTTTGTTATTTAGATATGTTAGGCTGAGATCTTGCTTACTCACAATCTTCAGGGTGTTTCTGCTGATGGTGCATTAATGTAAGGCTGTAGAGAGGGTTTCTCCTCCTTTGGTCCTTCAGAGCAGTCAGTGATTGGATCATCCTTCAGGGTGTAATCGAGGAGAAGGAGCAATCATGATTTTCCCTTCATTTTGTAGGCCAAGTGTCTCTGTGTGCCAAACAGAAATTGTATTATTTGTTCTTCCTTGATTGATTGATTGGGGAAGCCTGACTGATGGGGAAACAGAAACAGATGGTGAAAATGGCATTCCCTTCCTGGGGAGAAGGTGGAGGAGCAGACCAGCAGGTTGGGCCTTCTGCTTCACCCCAGTAGTCTTCACATAGAATTTACTGTTTTGTGACAGAACAAATAACAATAAACCTGCACAATGTAGTGGCGAATCTCCTTGGACTTTGTGAAAGGACTCAGTGTTACTCCTGTTTTACAGAGTGGAGTAACTGGCAAGGTACCTGCTCCCCAAGCCACCAAGAGGAAGGACATTCAACTCAAGATGAACACTGCCCATTTCTCCTTGGACCCAGACATGCACCTGCCTTGCCAGGGAGCCTCAGGGCTCGGAAAACAGAGTATCAACAAACGAAGTAACAAAAATAATGGATAATTACTTAGAGTCAAACTTTCCATATAAGCTGGCTCCAGTTGGAGAGTGTAAAGAAAACCTGCCCTCTGGGTGTTAAATAGAGGATTGTGCCTTCTTTCCATGGGGTCAGGGCCACAGAATTACAGCAGGACATGGTTTGGAAAACACCTTCAAAGACTGTTTAGTCCAACCTTCCTGTCATGGATAGGAACGCCTTCCGATATATCAGGTTGCTCAAACTCCTGTCCCAACTGATCCTGAACACCTCCAGGGGAGGAGGCATATACAACTTCTCCAGCAAGAGAGTGTTTCATTGTATCACCATACACATTACAGAATATGTCTTCATGATACCCAACTCAAACCTACCCTCTTTAAGTTTAAAACCATTGCTGTTTTTCCTTACACTGTGGGCCCTGGACACCCTTATATATATTGAACGTCTGCAATAAGGTCTCTGTGAAGCCTCCTCTTCTCCAGGCTGAACAACCCTATCAGCCTTTCCTAAAGGAAAGGTGTTCCAGCTCTGATAATTTTTGTTGCCCTCCTCTATACTCTAGCAGGTTCATGTCTTTCTAGTACAGGGGACTGGCTGAAGCGCTTTAGGTGGGGTCTTGTAAGAGCAGAGTAGATTGTGACCAACTCAATCAGGTGGCCATGCTCTGTTTGATGCAGCCTGGGATACATCTGTCTTTGTGGTCTGTAAGCACGTGTTGTCAGCTCATACATGATTTTGTCATCTACTAGTATCTCCAAGTCCTTCTCTGCAGTGCTACTCAACCCATTTATCCCTCAGTCTGTATCAAGACTAGGGATGTGCAGGATCCTGTCCATGCACAGGATATTACTCTATCCATGTGTAGGATATTGCACTCAGCTCTATCGAGATTCATGAGGTACAGCTAGGTATCGTCTGCAAACTTGCTGAGAGTGCACTCAATTCCATGGCCTGTGTCGCTGATAAAGGTACCGAGCAGTACAGTCCTAAGCAGCAGGGCACCTCAGCGTCTCACCGCTCCTTCAGCTGGAAGAAGAGCTCCATCTAGTGAGGCACTATTTGTTGGGGCTCCTTCAGCAGCTGTCTACCCATCATCTGCCAATTTTGGACCCGGAGAAAACCTAAAACCTGCCTGCAGTCCTTGTTGTCAAGGAGGCAGGCAGCAGGCAACACCACCATCAGTTCCTTCTCCCCTCAGCTCTGGAATCTTTGTGACACAAGATCTTTGATCGGGGACACCTTCCTCACAGGCCAGATAGGCCACATGGAGCTGCCATGTGCAACAACTGATGGTGGTGCAAAAGCATTAAATGAAGGGCATGGGTTGACAAACTCAAGACCATGTTGTACCACAGCTATTTCCAAGAAGACCTTATCTGGGGATTTTACTGCAGGAAACTATGTCTCCCCTGTGTTTCTGAGTGACCAGTGACCTGGAGGGAGTTAAAAAGAAAAGCCCTGGGCCTGAAAGTACAGTATTGCACGGAAATCAAAACAGAGAAAGAAACATATTTCTTTTTATCATAGTCTTGCACTGATTGCCTTCCCCTGTTTTGCCCATGTATCTGTGCATGTAGTCACCCAGGTGTGATGATAAAGTGTTGGTGCTCAGGTTCACTTGAAATCTGGGTTCCATAAGGGCCCCACTATGCAGGAAATCAGACCTGTTTGATCTTCAGGCTCCATTTAGGTATTGCAGTGGAAGTGTCCACTAGGGTTTTGAATGTGAAAGCCAGTTTAAAGTTGTAGGGTTTGGGGTTTTTTTTTCATTTTGACACTTCAGCTTTCTTACTTTTCTCTGACATTGCTGCCTTTTCAAAAAAAAAAAAAAAACCAAAAACCAAACCTGTTCCAAGCTGGAACAATTTAACACTGTGGGATACAAACAGCAAACCTTTGACTGGCACATATTTTGGTTTTTGAGTCAGTCCAGTGATCAGGCAAAGGAGACAAGCACTCAAGAAAAAATGTAGTTTGTCTTCAAGACTACTCCTAGATTAAGGAAAATAGGAACTGTTTCATGCAAAATTGCTTTTAACAATGTGATGTACTCAGTTACTGGATTACAGGAGTAACTGAGTCAAAGCCTTACTGTCACAAACACGGAAGCTGTGAATCTATATAGACATGCAATTTAGAGGAGGGGTGAAGTATCTAAACTATTGAATCCTAATACTATAAACAGTCTGTTATCAAGACTGTTAATACAAACAGGGTCCTACTATTCTCAAGGACCACCCACAAAAGAAAGAATTTGATACAGCAGCTTGCCTGAAATATTTGGTCTATACTGATGTGTGGGAGCAGCATGAAAGATCTGTAGGAGTGAGGAGTGCTTTGCTGACAGGATTTTCCTTCACAGTGACTGCAGTATGCACTCCAAAAAATATCAGTCGTCCTGAAACACAGCAAAAAGACAGAGAGGCTGCAAATTGTCTCCTTGGCTGTTCTGCTGTGTCCTCTCATCTTCCCGTCATAATGGCTTTTCAACAATCACAGATCAATCATAACCTGTGTGTACAGGGCCAGTTGTCTCTAATGTTTTTTTCTTGTTAAAAAGCCTTTAGTTAAGAGGTTACTTGCAGGCCCTGTGCATGTTCTTTAAGCCCTGACAACATGTATGTTAGTACATCTGGGTTTCTGGGGGTGAAAGCAGGATTCAACATTACAACTAAGTTTTACAAAGTGAAACAGACTGTGTAAGTCCCTGCTTGTGGCTGCAGCAGAAGCATGGCAGACATCTGGTATAAACTGCCCCTTGACAGCCTCTTGTGTCTCCTGAGACAGCCATAAGACAATTCAAGCTTTCTAAATTCCATTTTGTGTCTTAGAGATTAAAGCTAGGTACCTGCATCCTCATGTAGACACTTAGGACCCTGTTTTAGAACCATGTGTGTGACTTACGTTCAAACTGCTGGTCAGCTTACTCAGGAAATTGAGAGAGGGACAGCAAAAATACAATTCTGACCTAACTGTCCTATGCTAATTTTGATGTATTTTAACCTTTCAAGAAAGGATTTAAACCAAAGTAATGGAAATGTTTGTAGAAAGCATGATTCAAACTGAAGCTATTCAAACTTCTTCAGTGTTTGAAATCTAAGTGAACCTGGGTGCTTACTTTGAAAAACTGTAGCAAAGGGACCTGTAATGGTTTAGCAAGAGGTTCTACATCGGTTTGGATTGGTGCCTGTAATTCTAGCACAACAACCAGCTCTCACCAAGAGTTCAACAGGCAATGAAGCAACTTTGCTAGAAAGACAACAGTTTATTGCACCCTTCATCAATATGAAAAGGAAAAAACCCCAAATAAGTAAAAAATCAAAAAGGTAAAACAGAAACTATCACAATGCCTTTACACACACTCTGAGAGGAATGGGAGATAGCTAACACATCGGGTTTTGGCCTTAAATGAGAGGTCTGGGGTAAGACAGTATACACAAACACTCATAACCATAACAAACAGCCACCAACGCTCTTGCGCACACACACACACACTCATATCCCATTTTTCAGAAGAGAAAGGAGGGGGGTGTTTGGGGGGGGGAGTGTGGCAAGAATACAGCACAAAATACACATTTGGTGCTTGTGGAAAAGTTCCTTTTCCTAATCCTCTTGCAGACGTCACCATCCTATGATGTCTCTGGCATACTTCTAGCACCAGTCGGCTCGGGGCTCGTCTTTGAGGCTATAGTAGTGTCAAATGTGGAGGATACAACAGGGTTCCAGACTCTCTCTCTGCCAAAAGCCCAAGTGATCAGTTCTTGTGTTCTCTCTTTTCTCTTAGTAGAGGCTTCTCTCAGTCTTTCTCAGTGGCAGAGTACACAGAATCTTTGCCAGCCTGCTGGAGACAACCAGTATGGTGGAGCCATGCCTGTTATGGTATATAGGCTTTCTGGGGTCTCATCCAAGAGCTTTCTACAGGCCTTATGCAGAGTCTTTTTTTCTTCTCCCCTATGGTCATGCACCAAGGGAGATAGAGGTTTAAGACCTCACCTCTGGCTGGCATCTTCAAAGGCGTTCGCTGTAGTAGAATTCCAGACTCTATCTCTGTTTCCCAAAGGCTTAGGAGATCAGCATTTGTGATCTCTTTCTCTCTTAGTAGAGGCTTCTCTCAGTCTCTCTCAGTGGCAGAGTATACAGGATCTTTGCCAGCCCAGTGGAGACAAGGCAAATATGGTGCTGGTTACACAGAGCGAATAGGCTCTTCAGGGTCTCATCCAAGGGCCTTATGCAGAGCCTCCCTTTCTTCTCCCTCGTGGTCAGGCAACAAGGGAGTAGATGGTTAAGAGCTCACCTCTGTCTGGCATCTTCAAAGGTGTTCTGTATATGTGTGGCTATGTGCAGGAGCTGTCCTTACCCTGGTCCACTGCCAAGGACAAGAATGAGGTGATGTGGCTTTTCTGTATCTGAGCCCTCGGTGAAAAAGGGAGGGCTGCAGGTTCACCCCACAGAGGGGGATTTGCAGGTATGGAGAACAGTTTGTTTCTTTGCCTCTCTGTGTTCAAGCTCCCATGCAAAGGAGGACTATGGCTACCCTCACAGAAGAGTCTCAGCCAGGCTGAGACTTCCTTTTCCACACTTCAATTGCAGGGTGTTGAGAGCCATTGCTTGCACCCTCACTCTTGGGGGGTGGGAGGAACCTTCTCCTAGAGGAGCTTCCAGTCTCTGAAAATACATCACAGCAGGAGATGACAAAGATTGTGCAGATGACCAGAAGAAGAAAGGGGAAGGAGAAAGTACCTTCCCTTTATGGAGTCTGTCCACCAATCACCTGTAGAGTCCAGACACTGATGCAGGAGGTCTGCTAGGAAAGCTGTCTCCAGCTTCAAAACAAAATGATTTTTCAGCATAAAAGCACCACAATTAATTTGGTAATTTTCAAACCAGCACAGGGACCAAAGAAAAGGAATAACCTGTAAAGCAGTTCTACGTCTCCAAAACGGGTTGGTGGGTTTTTCATTTTTCTGAGGTTTTTTTAAACGGGGTGTTGGTCCTGTGGGAATTTTTTTCTTTTGCAAGGAAGAAAGGTGACTGAAAAATTCTGGCTCTCATTCCTGGCTACTTACTCAGTGAAATAAAACATAAGAGAGGCAGCTGGCACAAGAGGACTATTACATTCCTTGCTTCTCTTCACCACTCTGCGCACTTCAGAGCTGAATAACACAGGAAGAAGGAAGTGGGGAGCAAGGTGAAACACTGCTTTATACCCCTGAATCCCAAATTAAAAGCCTTGTTAGTGCAAAGGGAGAGTGTAAAATCTACTCGAAGCAGGCCTACTGCCGTTTGTATCTCCCTGAATTATTGAGGCCACTAGGATTTCTACTCCCTGTGAGCAGATTAAAAATCTAATGCTCTTCTCCAGAGAAACTTTTGGAATGAAATGCCAAGAGTGGAAAAATTTTGTGTGGCCAAATAATTATACTTGTTACTATTCCACATAATAAAGGCCTATTTGAGTACAAAGGTATTCTTTGCTGAAATGCTGTGATCTTGAAGGAGATGTCCTCCTGCTGCAAGACCTTGCTGCATTGCAAACAAAATGTGAGAATTCTGCTCATGACCTTCAGACAGGTGGCCTAGTTTCTTAAAATATAAGCAAGTTGTGGGAAGAAATAGTAGTAAAAACATATTCATGTAAAAGTTCTTGGCAAAGGAAAGGAAGAAATCAAAGACTTTTATTTTGGCAAGAATAAAGCATACTTGGTGGGGGGGAAGGGTGAGTCAGGTGCCTGTGCTGGAGCACTAGAAGGGAAACTAAGCTGAGGAATGATGCTGGAACACGTTTAGTGTGTGGTCAGAGGTGATCACTGAGGTCTCTGGGGCAAAGTGTCTCTCCATGCAGAAAAGAACATCTATCCTACATCAGAGTATTAAGATGTAGAGCCGCTTTATTGTACAACATATAAACACAAGTGTAGGGACATCTGGTTAGTATTACTGCTGTTTAAAGAGACTCAATATGTTAGCACTGCAGGTGCTGGAAAATTTAATTCTTGCCCTAAAGAATGTATCATCTAAATTAACTTATTCAAGAAAAAAGATGGAGTGTATAGATGCATTGTGTCATATTTAGTAAGGAATAAATCTCCTTGCGTTCTAGCAGGTCCTCAGGGGTGAAGAGGCTAGGGGAGGCTAGACTCACCCCTCAATAGGTGTGTCAGTTAAGAAGTGTTGCTTAAGTTCAACACCAAATTTGCAAAAAGCCAGAAGGCTGTGGGTCTGCCTACCTTCTAAGGGAGCAGCTGGATGCAGGAATAGTATGTCTTGTAGCTACAAGTCCAACTCTGGATTCACCAACAGACAAATAAGCTGTAGGTCTGGTTGCATTCATAGGAATGGTCAGATGCATGAATTGTAGTATTTATTTGTACTTGCAACATATACAAATACTTTGAGATTGCTGGGGGTAACATACAGTAGCTGCAGAAAATCTCTATCACTAAAGAAATATAGGCAGACAAACAAATATACACTCAGTGTAGCTGAGGCACAAATCTTACCAAAAGGCATACCTCTGGGATGAATGATGGATGAACCTGTCAGTCTGTCCTTATGATTTGGTCTCCGATTCTCGTCCACAAAAATCAGTTTGAAAAGGACTAATATTTGTGGTTCCATTTTCAATTTGCATGTAAAATGCAGTGAGGGACTGTAGTAAAAAAGTAAGTGGATTTGCCAGTTACACCAACAGTCTTTGATGGGCTATTTAGGTTCTGAGAGTCCCTTGTGCCCTCTACTGTGAACAGTTAACTGCTTTGATAAGACCACACCTGTCAGGTCTATATCCTGTCAATACTCTGAACAGCTGGCCTCCACTCAGCCCCAGGGTCTACTCTAGACACTAGATGTTTATCAGCAGTAATGCCTTTAGATGGCTTGTGTTTTTCTGCTTCCAACAGCAGCTAGACTAAATGTTACAAGTGTGCTTTAGAAAATGCTCATCTGTTGGCATGGAAAGCAAGGCTTGAGGGAGATCTCCAGTGACCTCAGTGGGCTTCCACTCAATTTATAGTGAGAGGGAATGAGTCACTGCATAAAAACAGACACTGATGAGAATGCATACTGTATTTGAGGCAGAAGTATGATGTTGTATTCAAGTTTACTTAGATTATCAGTCCTAATAGGGTATTTCAGGTAGCACAAATATCTTGTAGGGAAATGACTAACAGTGGCAATCAGAGCAATTTATATCCCTTACTGAATATTAAACCATAATTTTAGCATGGTGAAGAGAAGACTGAGAGTAGATCTTAATAATGTCTATAAATATCTGAGGGGTGAGTGTCAAGAGGAATGTGTCAGTCTATTCCTAGTGGTGCCCAGCAATAGGACAAGGACTAATTGGTATAAGCTAGAACACAGGAATTTTCACCTCAATATGAGGACAAACGTCTTTACTGTGAGAGTGACAGAGCATTGGAACAGGCTGCCCAGGCAGATTGTGGAGTCTCCTCCTCTGAAAACTTCCATAATCCACCTGTATGCAGTCCTGTGCAACTAGGCCTAGGTCTTCCTGCTTCAGTAGGAGGTTGGACTAGGTTATCTCTAGAGATGCCTTGCAACCCATAACATCCTATGATTCTATGATTTTTGAAACTACAAGGTCAAAACATAAGACCTTAGATGGTAACGTGGACAAGGATCATCTACCCACTTTTTGAGAACAGGTTGCATCTTGGCTTTGCTCCTGGGACAGAAACAGGATGTGTTCTGCAGGAAACCAACCAGGGTTAAGTAGTAATGACTTTGAACCACTGATGCAACACACAGTCCCTACCATTCAGTGGCTGAATAACGTTTCAGAAACAGGAGTATTGCCTGGTGATTGAAGTTGTCTCCCGAAAAACCAGCAGTAAATGCTGAGGTGATGTCAGCACTAAGGTGTGCTGTGAGAGAGTGTAAACTTAGCTTGCCGGGAAAATCCCAGCTGCGTGTTGCTAAATCCTATGGAAACTGAAGTTATTCAGGAACATAGTGAATGACACAAAGAGCAAAACAAGTCAGGGTTGGTAGAACCGGTTATAGCTTTAATGTTTGTATTTACTGAATGCTGTATAAATACAGTTTATACTCTGCAGCTTTATGCGTGCAGCTTTCGGACACCTCAAGGGGGCACTATGGCTACAAAATAGAGTCCTGACGGATTTAGTCTGTTGTGTGGATTCTCCTAATGCCATTGTAACCTTCGTACATTAATTTCAGTTCTCTCTCCCAGAGCACATACAGAGACTTTTATTTGTTTTTTATTTTTTTAAGACGGAAAAATCTAAAAACAAATCAAACGCTAATTTCAAGGGTGATTTTCTTGAGCTACGACTTTGTGAAGGTCAGGTAAAGACATCAGAACTTGTGATCTTTGTTCTGACCTCAGCCATATACAGTCCACAGCATGGTTTAGCTCCATGCTGAGCTGAAAAGTCTAACAGCACAGCAGATAGTCCTGTCTCTCATGCACCTGTCAACAGCATACCACCCTCATTTATAACTTCCAAAAGAGCCAATTTGGTACACTCACACCAAAAGCCTGCTGATGTCAACACAGTATTGAGGAAGGATCAACACTACAGGAGATCAACCTGTAAGGGCACACCTGATTCTGGCTTATACCTGCTCTGCTTGCAGACTTTAGTCTAAATCCTGTTTTTCTGTTCTGACATGGGCTAACATATATGGCTAAGCAGTCAGATCATCTGACTAATTTGTGGCCCCTTATCTTTCACTGTACTACTCACAAACAGATATACTTCTGAATCATACTCTGGTAGAGCAAACAAAGGTATCAGTGATATTGGGTAAATAAAATATCTTCTAGACTTTGAAAGAATATTGTATACCTTCTCACTGACCAAAGGTTGCTATACTGACCTTTTTGTTACAGATACAGGTTTACGGTCCTATTTGTCTTGTATTTACAGCATTCCACTCAAACTTCCTCGTTTGTCTGGATTTGGTTTTATCTCTGCTTTGACCAATACAGTTTAGTGTGAAAATATCATTATGCATTTACAGCCCACTGTTATTGTAGCCTGGGTTTTTACCTGGAACTCCTTTCAAATCCACTTTACCCCCTACTTTCCAGCCTGTGTGTATCAGGTGAGTAGCATTGGTGATGAAGTTTATAGTAAAATTTTGCTTCAAAAAGAATGTAAATCTCTCAGATATGGCCAGACTGATGTTCTGCCTCACACACAGAGGGACCAGTGGCAGAGGGACTTTTGTATGCACAGGATAGTGAGAGGAAGAAAAGTAGTGAGAAAAAGTAGGCTGGAAAAGGAACTAAATTTCAGCATTAGAGAAAGGAGTTCCCTGGGTGGACCAGCAGTGGCAAGTTGCCAAGAGGCTTTTTGGTCACAGTCAGGGGCTGCAAAGGCCGTGAAGCAAGGCTTTCTTTTGCCTTCAGCAGCACAGCCAGTCTGTGTTTGCCACACAGACTTCTCAGCAGCATTTCTTAAGCCTGCCTCAAACTAATCACCTTGAAGAGCTCAGGGCTGACTTTCTAAAAATGTAAGTGGAGTTCTAAGTCCATGCAAAAATTACAAGACAATTAAAGCTTGTAACTTGAGTCAATTTAAGTAACTCAAGGGAATATTATCTTGTTTTAAAAATGTAAGTCCTGATGCACTAATACTTCAGTGTAAGGAATCCATGTTAGCTTAAGCAACTGAAGGAGCTCATCCCAACAAACTCCCTCAAGGATTGCTGCCACTTGGTCTAGTCCACTTCTTGATATCACTTCTTTCTTTGATCTCAGACACACAGAGTGATCACTGGGAAATGGCTTCTTGGCTTCCCTAATTCGTTTTGGTTCTTGGATAGGACTAAAATCTAGGAAAATTAAAGCCCTTTTAAGTGTGAAGATAAATGAGATATTTTTTTCTAAGATGAGTCAAACATTTTATAATTCTATTAAGGGCCTGTTTTCACCTAGTTTCTCTCTTCTTTCACCTGGAAACATCCCTTTACTGAAAAAAATATATGCATGATAGAAAGACACCTACTAAAGAAGAGGGGATTCTGGATTCAAGAGGTGGCTAGGGTAAGTGACTCTGCTGCGAAAAAGTCTTGAAGAGATGGCTGGACATAGCCTCCAATGGGACCACTTCAGGATGAGGGTCACAGACAGAGAGATGAACAATGTGCCACACTTGAGGGACCTAAGAGAGGAAAGAATATAGGCAAGAAGATGAAAATCAGCTTGTAAGGTAAATGCCTAATGCACAGGGACAAGTGGATGGATTTTCTGTAGCAACAGACAAGAATTTTCTTTCGAGCTTCTGTGCTTTAAGAGCAATAAAAACCTTTAAACATTTCAGTTATTACTGTCCCTTTACTTCTCCTCAGGTGTGCAGGCTTGTGGAGTTGCTCTAGCAGCTAAATCCTAGCCATCATTACTCTTAAGGGTCCTGAATCTCCTTCAACCTACATGGCTTGAAATGTGTGCTCATCCGTGGCCCAAACACAGGCCTTTCTCCTCTGGAATTGCCCTGTATGCCACAAAGAGGACTTCAGTGACATGGTAAGAAAGAATTTGAGGTTATGTGTCCCTAGCTGCTTTCTGCAACGAACTGTGTGGACTGCCCCCTCAGCATGTTCTTTCATAGCATGACAGTAGTTATGCATTTTTGAGACAGACCGCTTTGAGATGTGACCCACTGTGCCATTTAGATGTCTGGCTGCGATAACATTAATTTAATGTTTATCTGTATCTCCTCGTTTTGATAGTTTACACTAACTCCACTTTAGTTCCAAAAGTATCTCTTCTAGATACTCTTGCAGAGCTGTTTTCCTGTAAGACAATGTAGTACAGCCCACAGTTTTAATTAAAACTTGAAATTTTTGGTAAGGAAGTTCTCCAGACTGTAATGACTAAAAGCTTCTGAAGATGTTTCATGTATATTGTGCTTAACCACTTGCATCCAAACACAATACACAAGCTGCTCAGAAGGAGTAAACAAAGCACAGTCTGCTTTATTTCCAAGGCAGCAACAGTTTTGAAAAGGGGATGTTTAACGATGTATTCTGTACAAAAACCCAGCAGAAGCTCTTGTTGTCTGACACAAATGTTCGCAGAACTGTGTCTGACTATCCTCACATGCTGATTTTACAGAATCAGGCTTTAAAGGGCAGCTTTCATCCCTCAGTGCTCCACCCACAACTTAAACCAATAAATAGATCAACAAATAAAGTAACAAAATATATGTGCTCCTGATACACAGTAGAGTCCATTTTCTCTTCGTGTCCTGCTTCGCAGATCCTTGTGAGTGGCACAGAGAAGGTGGACTGGACATTGATAATCACCTTAATTTCCAGAGCTGCCTCTGTTATTATGTCACTGATCCCATCTGCATTACAGAAACCCATCTTACTGATGAAATCACAGAGGATTTCAGTAGAAGTTGAATAATAGTCTTTCAGTATTGAATAAACCATGTGTGGACCTGGCAGTGCTTGCAACATAGGCATATGGCAAGCACATGAACAACATGTTGTATTGTACTCCAAATCCATTGTTTTTGTTTGTTTCTAGCTGTTTCAGTCCAGACAAACCCATTGCTAATAAATGACTTCTGATGATTTGTTGTGAGAGAAAACTGTTACAGCAGAGCAAGATCGTCCTCACGCCCTGCATCCCTTTTGGGATAGTATTCAAGCAATGTCAAATTAGCATTGTATGCAAGGAACTCAGCTTTTTAAAAGCATGAACGAGTCTGGTAGAATGAAAGGAAACTGCAGAGTGTAATGAAAATGAGGCAAAATTGTCAGGAGAGATAATGTTCTTTACTAGATTGGTTGTTATACTTTGAAAATAGAAGCAATCTCACACAGTTTATTCCTTTCCTAATGTAATAAATGATACTGCCTGTCCCAACAAAACTTGACTACTTTTATCCTTGTACCATCCAAGCTATGTAGACAGAACTGCCAGTAAAATGAGTTCATGTGCTTGGTAACAACCAGCACAGATAGTCACTTGCTAGTTGAAAATGACAGTTTCGCTATTTGAAAATGACAGTATTGCTTCTAGCATTTCAGCCATTTCTTTTTTCTTGAACAGCCCACAATGTTACAGTCTTCACAGTAAAAATGAAAATCCATGAGTTTTCTTTTTTTTTTGTTGTTCTGTTTCTAGGCTTTCAGTTATTCTCCAGTATAGATGCAGATCTCTGCTTAATGTCAGCAACAGGTCTGCTTTTCTTAACAGCTTTTTAATGATTCTATAGGGACAGCCTCTGGCTCTCCCAGGTGTCGTGTAGTTCTTGCAGTAGGCATATTCTTAATCCCATTTAAATGTGAAGAAATTTACTTAATTTTCTCCAAAAGAAAGACCACCCACTATTGTTTGATACAGTAGGCATGTTCACAAACACAGAATTTCAGGTGATATCTACTTAGTCAGTCTCGTTTCATACTCTTCACTAACTGTAGATAACCAGCTAGTGCATTCATGCCTACTCTGATGGTGGTTGACCACTGCTGTAAAGTTAGTCCTATGTGTAGATTTGGTCAGCAACTAACCGTCTTTACCAACTACCTACCTATGAAACCTTTATTTATATTGTGGGGTCTCCTTCCTCCTCAAGGAAGCAGTAAAAGAGCAGGTATAGGCTTTAGATTGCTGGATTTAGAGTGCTACTCTCCTGGTAGGGCACAGTTGCCTGTCTCCTTACTGCACACAGGGCTGGTGGTTGCAAAGCACACCGCTTTCCTTCATGTCTCCTGCTCTTTCTTACAAGATTGCTCTCGGGCCCTGATGATCAGTAACTGTGCTGCTGACCCTGGCCCAGAGCAATCTGAAACTGTGTCACACATTTCAGCGCAAGGAAATAGCCAGCCTCTCTGGGGATGAGGAATTCCCCTCCTCCAGCACTGATTAAGATATCGTGGATGGGTCTGGCCATAGAGCAATATACAGTCTGTGTAAACAGAAACGGAATCCAGCTTATTTAAGCTTCAGAAAATTTTGGTGTTGAACGTGGCAATTTAATTCAGAAGGGAGGCAGATCTCCCCTAGACACTGCCAAGCTGCTTTTATCCATCTGGAGTAATTGTCCTGCTGGGTCCAGCAGCACCACGTACAGCTCTGTTGTAGGGAAAGCTACACCCCAAGTCAGAAGTCAGTGTAGTACCTGACTAAACTGAAGCAATCTCAGGGCCATGTAAGTTCTTTTCCACTTTTGAGGTGACTATAATTTTTAATATTCAGAGGAATAGAGTATGTGGAAAAATATGTCATGTCTTCCCATCTCCTCATACATAATGTGAATGCTCTGAGAACTGTCAGGTCATTTATAATGCTGTTTGCTTTTTATTACCAAGTAGACACAAAATTATTCACGTACACACCTTGCATATTCATAAATTATTTTCAGCTACTATATAGTAATAAAAATTCCCACTCACCTGGCCATAGTGGTGCTTCAGTACTTATGCATCTCACTTGCCTGTCTTCCGTTTCCTTTAAAAATGCAGTACTGATCTACAAAGTCTCCAAAGTGTGGCAATTATTTTATTCTGAAAAAGAAAATAGGGAGAGATGTTGCCGGGTAAAATACCTGCTTATCAAATATGTCTTGTGGTCAGGGATAACAATTATAAGAGTTGGGCTGCTAATCTTTGGCATTCATCTGTTTGCTGCTGCTGAAAGCATACCTCTGGTTCAGTAATAAGCCATGAGGTTCACATGCCTCTCTTACATTTGTGGCACCATTCACACTCCTGGCACTCTGCAACATTGCAAGATTCATACCTACTCTTAAAGGTTGTCATAACACAGACTGTGTACAAGAAGACTGCATCTTCAAGTACAATTCTGACAGCAATGAAGGTATGAGTGACCCAAATAAGGCAGCTTCCCTGCCATGTACAAAAAGAAAGTTGGCACTACATTAGCCTCAGGATTGAGGAGTGTGGCATTTGTGTCTGCTGTCCCCCAAAGAAGAGCCTTTTCCTTTCCAGACCACACACTGAGTGCTGTGGCCACAGTAGTGCTTATCAAAACCAGAATTCAAAACTACTCAAGCTGCAGCTGCAGACCCAGTACAAGTGTAGAGGAAAGCTGCTATACCTGCTGCTCTTCCCCAGGTAGAATGGTGCTGGAGAATTACAGGTGTGTTTCTCTGAGGTTTCCATTCCATTCTTTTTTCAAGAAAAGGGAATAAACTTGTGGATTTTTTAGATCTTTTCCATGGTTCTAGTAAAAATATTGTGTGATTCACAAAAGAGAGAGAGTGCCAGAGGACCTGCCATTCCACTGCTCAGTTGAGACAAGACTCTGCATGGTTCTTCACCAACAAAATGACAGACAAATGTAATTTGCCCCTGAGGTGTGTTTCTAGCTTCCCACCCCACCACGGCTGCCTGTGTGGTGCACTGACATGAGTTTGTAGTTGTGGGAGTTCACTACCACATAGGGAGTAATTGTTGCCTTTCAAGATGCAGCTTTTTTTCTTTAGGCTTGTCTATCAAGCCCAAACACTGGGAAAAAAGGAAAGAATAAATCCTACAATGATGCAATTTACAAAGTGTGAAGTTTTAGGATATTAAAATACATTGAAAAGCATCTTAACTTTGTTAGTCTCACTCATGCCCTCTGCTTTGAACTTGGGTTATTCTAATAAACATGAAGTTTCTTTGTTTCAGGGGGAAAAAAGCAGAGTGAAGCACAAGGGACATGTGAACAGGAAAATGTCTCTGGTACAGGAGAAGGACAGCCCTAGAAAAAGTAAGTCCCATTAAAATATAGTAGTTAAGAATTTTTTTATGTTGGTAGAAGTACGGAAGTTTTTTGACCCCCATTTTGACACTCATTACACTTCAGTTTCTCATCAGAGAGTGTCCTTGATGGATCCTGCCACAGAACAGTTTTTAAAAATCATATTTAAAATCTACTGTGCGATGAAACATAATTCTTCAAGTTTATGAGTGTGGGTTGTAAAGACTGAATGATAATGTGGAAGAAAAGTCCTGGCAAAGAAGATAACAGTGGATTTTCATAAAACTTTAGAATGTAATGAGGGTACTTTTGATGTCTACATATTTTGGTATCTGTTTTTCCTTCTGTGTGCTCCAGGACGAATGCTGTGGTATTAGAAATGCTGAAAAATATGCACATAATATTGCACAGTTTTAGCTGCTGAGTTGCACCATGAAGACAAATCACAGAAGAAACTCAAAGAGGGTAGATTTAAATTAGGTACCAGGTTGGGGATTGACCTGTTGGAGAGCAGTGTAGGAGAAGGGGATCTGGGGGGTCCTAGTGGACAGCAGGATGACTATGAGCCAGCAATATGCTCTTGTCACCAAGAAGGCCAAGAGCATCCTGGGTAGGATCCGAAGAGGGGTGGTTAGAATACCAAGGGAGGTTCTTCTCCCTGTCTACTCTGCACTAGTGAGACCACGTCTGTAGTATTGTGGCCAGTTGTGGGCCCCTCAGTTCAAGAAGGACACATTGCTGCTGGAGGGTGTTCAGCATAGAGCAACAAAGATGTCGAAGGAAGTAGAACAGCTCCCTTATGAGGAAAGGCTGAGGGAGCTGGGTCTCTTTAGCTTGGAGAAGAGGAGGCTGAGGGGTCGTCTCATTAATGTCTGTAAATATGTGAGGGGTGGATGTCAGGAGGATGGAGCCAGGCTCTTCTCAAGGTCATCTAGTGATAGGTCAAGGGGCAATGGGTGCAAGCTGGTACACAGGAGGTTCTATATAACTATCAGAAGAAACTTCTTCACAGTGAGTAGTGGAACACTGGAACAAGCTGCCCAGGGGGATTGTGGAGTCTTCTTCTCTAGATGTTCAAGACCTGCCTGGACATGTTCCTGTTTGACTTGGTCTAGGTGATCCTGCTGTGGCAGGGAGGTTGGACTAGATGATCTTTCAAGGTCCCTTCTGATCCCTAATGATTCTGTGATTCTAGATCTTAGGAAGAAATTCCTCACTATGAGGGTGGTGAGGCATTGGAACAGGCTGCCCGGGAAGGCTGTGGATTCCCCCTACTTGGAAGTGTTCCCCTTGGAAGGTTGGATGGAGCCCTGGTCTAAAGAGAGGTCTCTCTACCTTTCTTGCTGCAAACATCCTGGCCAACAGGGAGGGTATTCCCCATAATACAACTATTAATCAAAGGGGACACCCCAGTAACGACCAGCAGCTACTCTGAAAGAGATGACAGTTTTAGTAACAACTAAGTGGGCAATTCCACTTTTTAGGTGTACAGAATAGACTCATGGTGAAGGACTTGAACTGCTAAAACCACAGTATGTGTGTTGTTTTATCCAGTAGAGACATGATAAGAAATCTTCTTATAACAGAGCTTAATCTGTGAAGAAATGGAGAGCTGGGCTCCCTCATTTAATGAAGAAAACTTGAAGAAACTTTCAAAGTTAAAACTCCTCCTGTCAAAAATCTATGAAGTCATAAAATTTTTCCAAACCATGGCATTCCATACAAAAGAGCTCTCCAATCAATAGTTCCTTTCTAAGCTGTTCCAAATCACCCTGGTTTCAATAAGCTCACATCATCAAACAATCGGTGCAGGAAACAGCATTACTTCTATAGGTTTAGAAGCTGTCCAGCAAGCTTTGTTGTGGATCTGTCTATCTGGGAGCAGTTCTGTCATGTTTTTCACAGAATTCCTTTACTGTGTCTGTCAGACAGGATGCAGAAGAGATCTCTTTTTGAAACAGCTTGCAGGGGAATGTATTGCCTGCATGCCTCTCTGTTTTTTTTTTGTTTGTTTTTTTTTTGTCATTGGAAGGTAGACACAGGCAAACTATGAACTTCGAAAACAGTTGTTGAAGAAAAGGGATAAGGCTTTTTCTTGACACCTAAATGCAGGGTTTCATTTGGAGATTTTTCTCTCTCATAAAATAAAGCCAGATAAATTTTTAAACAGAATGCTATTTCACAAATGCCAAGACAAGAATCAATTTATTTAGGATGTCTAATAGGATGTTCTATTGTTTCTCTTTGTGGCTAAACAACCTGACAAGTTCAATGTGAATTGTACTCTCCCTGTCACAAAGTAAACATAGGCAAAAAATAACTTCACTGAAAATGTGGTTCAGAGAGAATTCTGACTGCATTTGTTTTAAGATTACTCTAGATCTAATGGTTTTTATGACCATGGGAGACTTGTTATAATTTTTTTTGCCTTAGACATAAGGTATTACAATTCCCTGGGAAAATGCTTGCAGCTCTTAGAACAGTCTGATCCTCATTTGGGGAATTTTCACACATGTAGGAAACGCTTGTGGTGA
Organism: Upupa epops; assembly: GCA_013397515.1. Taxonomy (NCBI): domain Eukaryota; kingdom Metazoa; phylum Chordata; class Aves; order Bucerotiformes; family Upupidae; genus Upupa; species Upupa epops. The sequence continues at coordinate 82,464 of VZRI01013202.1, forward strand.
AGGTAATGATGTCCAGTATCTTCCAAAAACTTGCAATTCAGAATGGCTAAATTGATTTATGTGGCAGGTCTGTTAGCAGAAAAACACTGCTTTCTATTCTGTCAGATATCTGGGGTTGGTGAAGTGTATCTGTAATTGAAAGTATGTGAATTCAGTAATGTTGTAAATCCATTATACTGCACTGTGGCAAATCTGAGATGGTTCAGGTTTTAATGTAACCAAATTTCAAATAACCCAGATGTCAGACATATTCTTCAGTTCTAAATTGCATGGGATATTTGAATTTTTTTTAAGTCGTGGTTCTTGGGTTGTCCCGGATTAACTTGGACACTAGGAATTTATCTGCATTCCACTTAGCATACTTTCCACCATATCAAAACCTTCAGAATGAGAGCTGACAGGCCATTTTTACAATCATGTGTGCACATGTTTGAGTGGCAGTTTGTGTATAAACACAATGTTGCTTGATTTTTTTCCTAATTTTTAAGATGAAGATATTAAGAGCATTCTTATTAATAAGGAGAACTGTTCATCATATATGTCTCTGTCTATTACACTGCTTTGCAGTCAAATTTTCCACTTCAGTTCCAAAACAAATCATTCACTTTAGATAATTTGGTCTGCATGCTAGCTCACAAGTTCAAGAAGCACATTAGTCAAAACACTGTCTAGAGAAGTCTACTGGTGGAGCTTCACCAAGACACATACAGAGATACTTTGGAGAGAAGTGCTATGTCACTCCTGGCTGGTGTGGGCAGAAGGCAGTATTTTATTGAAGTACAGAAAGATTTCAAGTAGCAGTGGCCCATCTCTTTCCTCCTAGAGGACAGCAATTGATAAAGAGTTTGCACTGTTGGCACAACTAAGTTCTGTGCCACTGGCACTACAAGCTTAGAGGTTTGTTATTCAACTGAGGCTTGTGAACAAGCAGGAATCCTATGGCTTCTCATGTGATCATTTTGAAAAGGGGCAAGAAACTGCCAGTTAAGCATTATGCCTAAAGGTAATTTTTCAGATCAACAACAAACATTGTTGTTGGACAAACATTTCCTTTGCCCTTTCCCAAGGACAGTTTGATAAAAAGAAGTAAGGCAGTAATGTTTGTAAGTGCCATTTGCCCTTTTTTAAGAGGGTACTTAGCAGCATCTCAGTTCTTCGTTGGTGCTGTGTGAGCCTCAGTGTCCTCATGCAGCAAATAACAACAGAAGAAACACAAACTCAAGGAACAGTACATGACTCAAAATGCTTTTATTACTAAAAGTTTAATCAATTCACAGATGCATTCATTCACATTGCATTACCTAAGTGCTGGGAGAGATCTCTCAGGTAGATATTTTGGTTATGCATACGATCAGAGTGGAAAATACAAAATTTAAAAGACCAGGTAGCCATTGTCAGCTCTAGGACAGGAAACTATGACATGATGTTCAGTGATGTGGTCAGGAGAGATTGTGCATCTCAGTTTTGGCAAAAAAGGCAAGCTATCTTTATGTTACACACAGAACAAAAGATAGTGCTTCTTTTGAGGCCTCATTGAAAGAGCCAGATGGAAGAAGTAAAGTACTTTTTGATCAGTTTTGTTCTGTGTCTGTGTGATTAATCTGGGTGTGTATATAGGTATTTGTATACCTTTAACATTTCATAGAATCATGGAATCACTAAGATTGGTAGAGACCTTCAAGATCATCAGGTCCAACCAACAGGACTAGTTCAGAGGTGTCAGAGTAGCTGTGTCTTCTTTGTGTTGTTGCTCCCTGCAGAGAAAGTATTTCTTACAGCAACCAGAGAGAATCCCTATGGACTCATTGCTTTCTTCTTTTTAAAGTGAAACAGTAGGACTGAACTTGTGAGGCAGACAGCAGTATCTATGAGGAAGATAGGTGTATTTTACAAATAATCACATGCTAATGTAATATCACAGCCTGGTCAGCGTGCAGAGAATCAGTTCTGACTGTCCCAACTTCTGGAGTTTAGCTTTTCTATTTATTCAAATAGTTAAATTAATTTACATTTGTGGTTCTTACATGTAAAGAAGTAGGTTCACAACTGTATATGTACATAGCTGCACAGACACCTGGCCTTTCTTGCTCCAAATGCATCATTCTCTGTAGTTTAGGATCCCTGTTAAGATGTATTACATATGTGCAGCTTGCTGCAGATGTACCGAGTATTTACTGGCTTGCTCCACTGTTTCATGGGAAGAGCAGGGAGAGAAGTGCCTTTCTTATAGAAAGTTGATGAGCTGTGCTCTGATGCTGTTTCTGAACTTGCTTTTGCTTGTCCTCTAAAAATACGGGGCACAGTGGGGGCTGCTACTTCTGCTTTGAAACAGCCCAAGATTGTATACTTTGAGAACGAGCTTTAGTTTGCCTGCATCTCACAAGAATAAGGAAAGAAAGGGATGTCTGCACATGGTTTTGAATAATACAAGGCTGATCAGACAAGGGTAGATGAGATAGACTGCGACTTAGGGTAGTCAAGTCCAGATCCAGAAAGCTATCTAGTGCTGTGTGGGTTAAGACTGATAACCACTGCTGTTAGAGTTGTGGATAAGAAGAAAACAAAAACAGTGTCATCAAGCAGCCATAAATATTCTGGAAAAGAATATGCACTGCAGAAAGGTACGTTAGTTAAAATGGAATGGTGAAGAAAAGACTTTTGATGTGACCTTCTGTCTGAGATTTTTTTACTCATATTGATTTAGATAATTGAGTTTTGGATGCATATGAATGCTTACTGACTGTTTCTTCAGTTGGGAAGAGAAAAAGACAGTTCTGGAGCATAAGTCCTTTAACCTCATGGCAGTTAGATAGGTCACAAAACCTCCTCCTCAGTGGCTGCTGATGCAGGTCAGTCTAACAGTTTATATGAATTAATTAGATGCAGTAGTATAAAGTTATAAGGAGGTATTAATTAGATAATACATGTCAGTGTCTACATTTTAGCCATCTGAACTCAGATGGCATTAATTTCTTTCCCTGTTGCTAAGCTGGAGTTTAATACATCCATGACAAAATTTCCAGATTTCCTGGTCTCTTTCACCGATGCATGGGGCTTGTGAGAGGACACAGAAGAAATGGTTTGCCCTTTCTGCATGACCAGCATCCATGAGAATATTTTGTAGAGTGTATGGGAATGTTTGTGCCATCCGTTAGGTGTTCCTCACGCAAAACTGCTCTCTCACTACTCTCTTTCAAATGTAGTATTTGGGGCATCTCTGCTGGTGACAGCTATTACAAGGACAAAATCAAGTAGGAAATCCATTTTGGGCTTTGTAGGTCAAAGTCAACACCTTCCCTTCTATCTGGAAAAGCAACAGACTAGCAGCAGAGATCACAGAGCACTGTCACATGTGCCACATGTTGCCATGCTGAGGAGTAGTAGGCAGAAATCCCGTTCAAGGGTAGGTACAAAAACAACAGATAACAAAAGGTTTGTTTTGTTTTATTTCAGCTGAGTTCTGAGGTTACTAGCCTTTACAGAATGACAATGACAATGTACAGTTTTATAGTCCAGCAGAGTTCAGAGCTCTGGTAAGAAAGCAAGGCACTGTTTGGTCAGCTCCACACAGGCAGAACAGTTCAAGGGTTCGTGTTTACTCTCCTCTCAGCTAAGCTGTTTTCTCCAGAACATCTTTGTTACTTTTTGCCATAAAACAAAAGGTCAGGTTTGATGTTGCTCCTAGAAATGTTATTGTTGTTATGTTTGTTTATAAAACCCCCTTCTTCCATTTCATGGAGAATGAGCTCTGCTGCTTAAGGCCAACTGCACACAGGATGGTGAAAAGAATGACAGACCCCAAAGGGGGGCCAGGGTAGGGGGACATAGAGGGTTGAGGAAAATAAAGGGAAAATAAGCAGAGTTTTGCCTCTGGTCATTTGCAAACAGCCTGTGTGATCCTCACATCACACACATTGCTGGGTAGCCTGTGACGTTTCTGAACACACAAGCTGTCATTTCCTCACAAGGAGTCAGCACCACTACACCCTTTCAGGCAATGTGGGTGGGCGCTTCAGAAGACACACTGCCTCATCTCTTTTAAAAACTGCCCTCTGTCTGCTCTCTTGGCATGCTGAATGTTTGTTGTTTAAGTAAATAAACTGGCCAGTGTCTCAGGCTAGCTGTGAATGCTGTGTCCTCCGACCACCACCCTTTCCCGGACACCCCCAGGAACAAGAGGAAGAAAAAAAAAATAGAACGACCAAAAGCAACAAGATTAAAAAGTTCACAGAGAGCTCCAATGCCACCCACTAAGCCCAGCCTACAAATAATCAGTGACCAAATGGTGTCATTAGAGGCCCCGACATCCTGTCAGAACTTGGCCTTCCACTGGGAAGTCCTCAGTGGAGATAATTTTGAAACAACTTTCTTGCCTCTTTCGAAAATAAGATTCTGGGAAATGTCTGTCACAGGATACTTTATCCTCCCTCACTTCTTCAGAATGAGCCTTTCACATTCCAATTCTGTGATCATCCTCAGCAAACCTCAAGGAATATTAATAGAAGCCCTGTTGTGAGCTCGGCTGCTTTTTAGACCAGCAGATGTATCTGTTGTAGAAGGGAAATGCCAAATCTTGAATCTGCACCTGTTTTGTCAAGGGTGCACAGGTAACATTGCAAACAGAAGCACCCCCACTGCTTTCTTTTTTTCTGTCTGAGTGTTAGGCTCCAACTGGGAAAATGTATGTCTGTTATGGTATAGAGGATTTTTCAAACTGGCTGGCACAGCACACAGTTTTTCATACAATTCTGTTGGAGAATACACATGTATTCACATAATCCAAATGTAGAAACCTTGTTAACTAGATCAGCTGTGTAGCCACCCTCAAGTTCATATGTAGCCTATGAGTAAAAGTTGTGGAAATAAGAGTAACTTCCTCTCTTAAATCACCATCTGCAAGTTTTTTTCTCTCTCTTCCTTTTTCCACCTCTCCACTGTTGAATCTACAAAGTGCCAGAGATTTAATAACTTAGATGACTTCTTTGCACATTAGTCCTTGTGTTTATCTGCCCTCTGGAAACAGCTTTTCTCACAGGAGCACTGTTTCTGAAGAAATTGCTTGTCTTTTCATGGTGCAAATAAATATAATTAAGGGGGAAAATAGAGAAAGGTGACAGACCACGATGATTTTCTCTATTGGTTCTGCTTTCCTCCTCAAACATGATCACTCATGTTGAGAGTGAACCCACAATAGGAAGTTCATCTATATGAACTACCACTAGATGCATCATAAAGGATGGCTAAACTGAATATTTTTGTAGGGTATACAGCAAAGCTGGCTTCCAGGACTGTCTGATTCAGTGATGATGTCATACGTCATGAGGTATCCACAGTGAGTTATGGTGACAGTCCATTAATTTCTGTACTCTCTCAATACAACAGTTCAAAAATAACCTGAAAAAGGCACTTCCCACAGTTATCAAGACTTAAGGCAGGGCAGGACTCAGTATCTGGCATTTGCCTTGAGAGGTAGCAGTGAGCACAAACAGGTCACTGGAAAAATCTTTGAACTCCAGGCCCACACACTATCTCATCACACAGCTTGTGTCTCCTATTCCTGAAAAGTCCATTATTCTAAATGTAGGGGTAGATCCTCAGATCTGAGTTTCTCCTGAGTTCGGTAGTATTTGCCACCATATGAACTCCATCACGTTGCATCTGAAACTCATAGAAAAAGAAAAAACCCAACCAAAACTCAACCCTTAGAAGTAAGACACATTTCTGTCCCTGAGTCCAACTTCTTTACCTTCCCACCATCCTCAGCAGGGGATCTTGTTACCACTGAGGGCTTCTCACTGCTATAAACAGGTAATATAAGAAAAAAATGGTTTCAAAACGAATTTAGGACATGCTGTAGGTAAGCACAGAAAGTGTCAACAGCCACAAGTCCTTGATAGAAACATCTTTATCAGTTCCTGTGAGCCTGCTTTTGACTTCAAAAAAATCCCAGAAGTGTATTTTGTAGGAAACCAAGCTCATCCTGTGTGTGATAAAGATTTGAGCAAATTTTAGGCAAGCTTTGAGATCACAACAAGGAAAAACCTATTGCTCTCAGAACTAAATCGGTTTAATGAGATTGCATTTCTCCTTCCTCCTTCTCTTCAAATCAGCGTTTAATATTTCAGTTGCATTTACTTTGAAAGAATAGTGAAAGCAAAATGGGATTCACAAAGAATAATACAAAATTCATTTAATACACAACTTCAAAACTCTAATCAAAGACACAAAGGAAATCTTAGCTCTCAGACCACCTCATGCAGAAATTAATGATCATGTAGTAGGTTACACCACTGCTGGCAGAATTAAAAGAGTATAAATAAATAAAAGCATACCAAATAATACGTTGCAAAACCTTTGGTAATCATAGTGGCTACAGAAGTCAGGCTTCTACAGTCACAATTAAAAATAGGATTTAACATCCTTCCCAATGCAATAGGCAAGCTGATCCTGTTTCAAGGCTCTTTCCTTTTAAGACATCATTCATGTATATCTTGAAGCAAATTTTGAATCCTCAGTGTCTTCAGCAAAAGACCACATGTACACTGACATGTCCTTAAGAGGCTGAGCAAAATGTCATTCTAGATCAAGCACATAATTCTGTTCTGTATTTTCTCCTAAGTTTCAGATGAAAGCCAGGAATAGCAGAGTATAGCTGGTCATTCACAAGCATTCCTCAGCCCCTTCAGAGTGGGAAGGTACTGCTATTCTCAGTGGCTAGGTTCTTACTAGAGAAATGGTGAGTGCTTCTGCTCTCTGCTCTTGGCCAGGCTCAGAGCTATCCTAGTGGCACTGGAGAATTCCTCTCCTGATCAGGCATGAAAGCACTTTTTTCAACTGGAGCATCTCTCTTACAACAAAAATACAGTGAGGCCTGGTTCTGTTTAGCCTGGTGAAGAGAAGGCTGAGATGGGCTATTTATCAACATTTATGAACACCCAAATGGTGGGTGTCAAGAGGATGAGGACAGATTCTTTTCAGTGGTGCTCAGTGATAAAACAAGAGGCAATGGGCACAAACTAGAACACAGGAAGTTCCACCCCACCTTGAGTATTGCTTTCAGTTTTGGGCACTTCAATGTAAGAAAGACATTGAGGTGCTGGAGTGGGTCAAAAGAAGGGAAATGAGGTTGGGAAAGTATCTGGAGAACAAGTGTTACCATGAGTGGCTCAGGGAGCTGAGGCTGAGGCTGAGGCTGAAGAAAAGGAGGCTGAGGAGAGACCTTATTGCTGGCTAGAAGGAAATTGCAGAGAGGTTGCCGATGGCCTCTTCTCCTAAGTAACAAGTGATAGGACAAGATCAAATGGCCTCAAGCTGCACCAGGGGAAGTTCAGGTTAGACATTAGGAAAAACTTCTTCATTTAAAGAGTCATCATGCACTGGAACAGGCTGCCCAGTGAGGTAGACGAATTGTACATGGATGAGTTTACAAGTCATACAGATGGATCGTAGGGATATGGTTAAGCACTAAGCTTGGTACAGTTGGGCTAATGGTTAGACTCAATGATTTTAGAGACCTTTTCCAATGTAAGCCATTCCATGACTTGTGAAAGGAAAACTTTTTTACTTGGAGGGTAACAGAACACTGGAACAGCTGCTCAAGGAGGGTGTAGAGTCTTCTTCTCAGGAGATATTCAAAACCTGCCTAGACATACTCTGTGTGATCTGCCGTAGGGGATCCTGTTACTGGTGGAAGCATTGGGCTACATGATGTCCAGAGTCCCCTTCCATCTTTTCCATTCCATAAGTCTGTGATTCTGTGTGAATTGTTTTCCCATCTGATTTGAAGATTCAGTAGACAGCAGAAGCCCTGGTCCCTTCCCTGAGGCCTGCACCACTTTCTAGCTCTTCCTGGCTTTAGGGTGCAGTCAGAGCTACATAAAGACCTAGATGGTCCACAGCTTTACTGATGGGCAGGAATGCAGAGACTCTGGAGCCTGCCTGTTTTGTGAGCTTCAGCTTCTGCTGGGAATCTTTCAGGACAGTGTACAACCCATGACTCTATAAGCCCTCCCCACAGCTGAACCAGACACAAATGCTGTTACAACAACAGCAGTGGTAGCCACCTCATAGTCTAAGTAAATATCATCTTTCTCCTTGCCTGAGCAATGTATTTCTTTTTCTGTTTTTTCTTGTTCGGGTTTTTATTTTTCAGTAAGTACAGGGTTGTTTTTTTTTAGGTTCAGCTCTGCTTTGGAGAGTGACTTCAAAATGGAAATATACTCATTGTGTTTCACAGACTGAAGCTAAATGTGCTGTGTATATCCCTTGGCTTTGCAAGAACAGCGTGGTAGAAGGTCATCAAACAGGAAGGCTGTTCTCTGTGCGTGTCACCTTGATATAGATCTCTTTAGAAACACAAAGCCTGTTCAATGCTGTCTTTACACAGCCAGACTTTATACTGCAAAGCTGCAACTGAAGGTTGTAGTGGTGATGCTGAATGCTAATGAGGTATGTGTAACTTATCATCAGTTGAAATTTGGAGCTATTATTCATAGGAATTATACATTTTAATTTAGATAAATCCCAAGTTTTACTAACAATGTAACTATACTATTTTAATCCTTGTACAATTTCTGGTGAGAAAGCAAAACCAGTGTATGGTTACTGTGAGAACTACAGTGCTGTTCCGGACTGCAAATCGTCTTTTTGTCATTTGAGCTATGTATGCAGAGAAGGCTGGAGTGTTAAGTAACTGTGCTTAAACTGTCACAAGCACATACAAAAGAAACGTCTCTCCTCTTTCCCTCCTATCCTTGAAACAAAGTTTTATAGGAAAAAAACCACAACAAAGCAGCAGACTACGCCTGTGAGTCCACGTCAATTTAACTAACACTATGCTTGTTACTAATGCAAACAGGTTCCCAAGTACTCAGTTTGGCTGCCCCTCTGCTCTGTGGATTCAAGTGAGACTCCTTGCTTTGTTCTAACAGAACAAAGAGAGCAAAGAACAATGTGACCCTGACCTTCTTTAGCCCTTCACACACAAATGATCCCTTTTAATATTCAGACAAGCTGTAACATGAAGAGGTCCCATGAGAACAAACACCTGCCATTTCTCCAGACAACACACTTCCAAACACAGCCTATCTAGTTTTTTAACAACTTTTACATTCCCGTGGCTGTTGTGTACAAAAGGTAGCAACTCTTGTGTTCTCAGGACTTGGTTTGTACTTCTCTCCAGAAGTGCATAATGTGCAGTTCCTTCCCACCGAACCATACAAAGATGTTCCACCTGCAATGTCAAAGCAATTTTCTTGCCAGGACAATCAATGAGATCACCTCTGAGGCAGGGATAATCTAATATCCCAGATGAAAACTTTCTTTTAACATGTGTGCTTTTGTGCATTTGTATGAATATAGGTATCTCCAGGCTCTCCACATATCTCTACCTCAGTCCAGATCCAGCAAGGTAGGAGAGAGCTAGGAAGGTGTGGAGACTGTACATACATGCACTAACAATAGTAAAGGACACTGATTCCTGTGTCTTCTGCACAGTCTATGCCAGTCTGTGTCAACTCTGGTAGCACTGGGAGCTGTAAGTTGGCATGAGGGGGACTGGGATAGTTGTGTGATGATCAGAGGATACTCCTAGTCCCTCAAAACCCTTGCCCTTTCCAGTCTAGTCGTACAGAGCAAAGGAGATTTTTTTACTTGGCTTGTTTGCAAAAGGCTTAGTAATAGGAAAAGAAGTTAGGTAAAACAAAGACATCTCAAGGTATTATGTAATTCCTGACCTTTGGCAAACTCATTCTTACCAGTCTGTAGCTTCAGGAATTCCCAGCCTCCTGTGATGATCGAAACCAGTGTTTCTCCAGCTCTGCTGGCAGAAACATTTTCTTAAAATCAGGTACAAATCTCTTTTATAATGGTTTTAACACAGTTGTGTTCTGTCTGTCATGGAGTCTGAGAGATTAATTGGAAAAAAGATGTCACGCTGAATGGAAACATTGCACCGATGAATACTGTGGTACTGTGTCTGCTACAACTGTAGCACCCAGTGATCACTCTGGAGCTCACGATTGACTTCATGTACAGTTTTTCTTCAAAAAAGGAGCTGTGCTGCTCTTTTACTGAAAGAAGGCATGCAAAACAAGGCCAAAGGCAAAGGGAATAAAGGAAAGCCTGAATCAGGCAGTAGTGGGTTTTCAGTTTGATGTGGTCAGGACAAGATGGTTTCCTCACAGTTTGTGTTCATCTGATTGAAAACAACACTCCAGGCTCAGCAGGGCACATTAACAGAAGCATCTAGGCTGCTGTTTGCTCTGTAAAGCAGTGGGAACTAGGCACTGATGTATCGCTGGAACTTGTCAGCTGGTCTTGGCTCTGGATTTTGACTAACAGTTTCAGGAACACTCCCAGTCCTTGCTGGGAGGAAGAAGCAAAAAAGTGAAATCAAAGTGCTTACCTCAGAACAGTTTTTGATGCTTCATGTTGTATCAGGGCTCAAGTTCCAAGGAAGATAGGTAAGCTGCTCAAAAAGTTCAAGAGTTTACAGCCCACAGGAAGCAGTCATGCCATTGAAATCCATGTGAGTTTTTTACTAAGTACTTACAAGTAGCTGAGCACCAGTTAATATTCTTCCCAGCCATAACTGTGAGAAAGTTTTCACTTTGTTTTCCTACTTGAAACAATGATTTTTTTGATGCAAGAGAAGCAAATTTTTCCAGGTTAGGTAATGTGACAGCCAAACGTTTATGACACTGCAAAAGCCAAGTCAGAGCTTTTCTTTTCAAGTAAATGAATGCATTTTCAGAATATTTAGACACAGCTCACTGCTTGCCCTCACATCAGAAGTGGGTTCTCACCCACAATCTTATGCTGAAGAGATCACTGTTAGGGCTTAAAGCAACAGCCTCATTGTTTTTCCCCCACCATTAATGGCCGGTTTTCCACTATGCTGTGGACTAGGTAGAGCTCCCATAGCCATGGGTGAGGCATTCAGTTACAGCTGAGAGCATAGAGGCAGTCACCCACCCAAAAGTTGTACCTGCAGCCATGTGGGAAATGTGAGGGCCAGGCTATTTGCTCAGGGTTGGAAGTTACAACTCTCAACCAACTTCCTTCCCTGCAGGCACTCAGAGCCAGACATTTTGTGGTATTTCACGTGGACTTTTCAGGTGGCATACTCATACATCTTCAGTGAGGACAAGTGTCTCTTTGACAAGGAGATTCCTGCAGATAACAGACAACTTTCACAAACTGGAATATGTAATTGGTAGGTGTCTATACCTGTTGTTGCAACCATACTTTCATTAACACACATTCTCTAGAATATTTTCTACAAGTCTTTACAAAAGTGCCACCAATTGTTTGTACATTCAAAAGGCTAGAATCAGTTCTCTCTGCACTTCATGTTTTGTGCTTTCTGGGAAACTAGAAGCCACACAAAAGTCACATAAAAGAATGCTTATGCTTCAACCAAGTCCCCTAACCCTTAGCACAAATATTAGTGTTGCTGTGCACTTCACAGATATCTATGAGTAGAGTTAATAGAATCACTTCTTCCATTTTGCAGATCAGAATGCTGAGAGAAAAAAAAAAAAGGTGGCACTGTTGGTTTTGTCTTCAAGAGGTCATCTTCTGAGCCTGAGAAGATGGGTATATCTCTGGCTATGCAGAGATGTACAAAAACAGGATGTGCCATAAACCAGCTCCCTATCTGGCTTCTGACCTGCTGCCTGACTGTCAGATGTCACAAAGTAAAGAACGCATCCTAAACAGCTGTGAGAGGGGCCAAGTTAGGAATCTCTAGTTCTCATTCTTCCTCATTCAAAAAACCTATGGAGTAATCCTTTCCCTGCTCTTTGAACAGAGGATGAAACCTGACAATCTTACTCATTTTGAAGGAAAATTTTTTCTGAGCAACCATCAAGGAACTTGAGACGTAAAAATACCACTGATACTCCTGGCCTGTTTTTTAAAATGCCTATTAAAATATGGCCAAGCAACATTGGATATTGCTGGGGATAATGGTCAGCTGATCCTGGGTGGCAGTAAGAGCAATATATACATTACATCAGAAATGTAAAGCATGTAAACATGAGGAATGTGAGAAACTTGGAAATTAACAACAAATGCAGGGAGAGGAAGACCAGAATAAATACACTGATGTTTTTCACAACCGTGGAGGAGTTTAATCTACTGGTTTAAGAAACATATGGTACACTAAACATTAGATGGGTAACAGGCTGAGAGATAATTGGCCCTGGCCCATAGAACTATAAACACAAGACATTTGTTTCATTGTGTTTCTTTTTCTTTAAATATTTACTCTCTGTGTTTTTCCAGGATACAGTTTTTCATCCCGTATGAATAAGATACCTTTCCAAAGGAAGACTTGGGAGGCATCACACTCAGAGTCATTGGTTCAGTTCCAGTGGTTCTTTGTTGGTATTTAGCTGATTCCTTGAAGGAAAAATAGCTGTAACCAACTTACCTCCCTTGTCCCCAAGCCAAGCATGTCTCACCATCATATTAGATAGCCTTTTTGGCAATGGCTCTCAAGAGCAAGGGCTGAATGGGTTTGGAAAACAACAGCTGCTTGCTTCTCCCCTTTTGCATGGGCTGGAACACCTAAGAAAAACACATAGATTTCAACTCCACACTTGTGTGGAGAGTGAAAATAAGATAAATAGCCTTTTTTCACTTCACTGTAATACTGTCCTTGGAGGCAGCCTGAATGGTGATCAGCCCTGTGCAGCTCAGTGGCATAGAACACAACTGAGATGTTGGATAAAGTACCTTCAGCAGCATGCCATTTCCAGTATTGGCACACAATGTAATTTGGACGTCCTGCCTTGTGGATCTTAAGTGCTCTGCAGAAGACTAGACTGATGTCTGTGTGTTTTACAAGGGTGTCATTTATGATTCTGGATATGTCATGAGGCAGATGAAGAAATCATAAGAGGTTACAATGATCTAGCATACCAGAGTCCTTCTGTGTAGTCTTGAGCCTCTGTAGCGTCTGCTGCCCTTTCACTTCCTAAAATGCTTTACACAGTGGAAGGAATTTCACACTTGTTTCAGTGCTAGCCTTAAGTTTTGTACCTACCCATTAGAAATCTCAAGCAGCCATGTGAGAGTTTACTTTTAAAGATGTTCTTGTATTGGACCACAGAATCATAGAATCCTTGGGGATCGGAAGGGACCTCAAAAGATCATCTAATCCAATCCCCCTGTCACAGCAGGATTACCCAGACCAAGTCACACAGGAGCACATCCAGGCAGATCTTGAATATCTTCAGAGAAGAAGACTTCACAATCCCCCTGGGCAGCCTGTTCTAGTGGTCCATTACCCTCACTGTGAAGAGGTTCCTTCTGATATTTATCTGGAACCTCTTGTGTTCTAGCTTACACCCATTATAACCACATGACACTGAGAAGAGCCTGGCTCTGTCCTACTGACACTCACCCCTCACATATTTAGGGATATTTATGAGGTCACCCCTCAGTCTCCTCTTCTCCAAGCTAAAGAGACCCAGCTCCCTCAGTCTTTCCTCATAAGGGAGGTGTTCTACTTCCTTCATCACCTTTGTTGCTCTATGCTGGACACCCTCCAGTAGCTCTGTGTCCTTCTTGAACTGAGTGGCCCACATCTGGAGACAATACTCCAGATGTGGTCTCACAAGTGCAGAGTAGAGGCAAGACTCTACACTTACCTTGGTTGTACCTCATTCAATTTCTCTCTGCTCAGCTCTCTAGACTGTCCAGGTCTTGCTGAATGGCAGCACAGTCTGCTGGGGTGTCAGCGACACCAGCCAGCTTTGTATCATCAGCAAAGTTGCCAACAGTGCACCCTAACCTCTCATCCAAGTAATTAAGGAATAGATTGAAGAGGATTAGTCCCAGTATTGATGCTTGGGGAACCCCAATAGATACAGGCCTACAACTGGACTCTGTTCCATTAACCATTACTCTCTGGTTTCTATCCTGCAGCCAGTTCACAATCCACCTCACTACCCAATCATTCAGTCCACACTGCCTCTGTTTGGCCACAATGATGCTATGTGAGACTGTGTCAAGTGTCTTCCTGAAGTCAAGATAGAATATATTCACTGCTCTGCCATCATCTATCAACCAGTTATGCCCTCATAAAGGTTGTCAAGTTGGTCAAGCATGACCTCCCCTTGATGAAGCCATGCTGACTGTCCCTAATGACACTTTTGTCCCTGATGTGCCTAGAGACAGCATCCAGGACAAATTGTTCCATCACCTTTCCTGGGATGGAGGTGAGGCTGACCGGTCTATAGTTACCTGGGTCCTCCTTCTTGAAGATTGGAGTGACATTTGCTAACCTCCAGTCCCTAGGCACTTCTCCTGATCCCCAAGACTTAGAAAAGATGATTGAGAATGGCTTAGCAATGACTTCCGCTGTCTCCCTTATCACGTGCAGGTGCATCCCACCAGGCCCCATGGATTTATGTACATTTAGTTTGCTCAACACATCTCTAACCCAGTCCTCATCAACCAAGGCAGGCTCCTCTCTTGCCTTGACTTCCTCTGGAGCCTCAGCAATCTGGTATTTGATACCAGGACAGATCCCAGAAGTATAGACAGAAGCAAAGAAAGTGTTCAGTATGTCTGCTTTCTCTCTATCCTCTGTCTTCAGGGCATCCAGCTTATTCAGCAGGGGTCCCACATTGCCTCTAGGTTTAGTTTTACCTGCAATGTATTTGAAGAAGCCCTTTTTGTTACCCTTGACCTCTCTTGCAAGGTTGAATTCCAAGGAGGCCTTGGCTTTCCTAGTTGCATCCCTACATTCTCTCACCAGAGCCTTATAATCACCTCAAGTGGCCATCCCCTCCTTCCATGACTATAGTCTTTCTTGTTCCTCTTCACTTTACATGGTAGCTCCCTATTTAACCATGCAGGTCTTCTAGCTCCCTTCTTTGACTTCTTTCCTGTCGGGATGCACTTGTGTTGTGCTTCAAAGAAGTGGTCTTTGACTGTTAACCAGCTCTCTTGGACCCCTTTACCTGCCAGTACCCTGTCCCATGGGATTTCCCCTAGCAATTGCTTGAAATGGCCAAAGTTGTCCCTCCTGAAGTCCAGGGTTGTGATTCTGTTAGGTATTCTGTTCCTACCACATGAGACCCTGAACTCCACTGTCTCATGGTCACTGCAACCAAGGCTGCCCTCAACCTTCAGTGTTTCAGCCAGACACTCCTTGTTGGTGAGTACAAGATGCAGCAGTGCTCGTCTCCTTATGGGCTCCTCCACAATTTGCATCAGGAAATTGTCACCAATGCACTGGAGGAACCTCCTGGACTCTGCATGGCTGGCTGAGTAGGTCTTCCAACAAATATCAGGGTTGTTCAAATCCCCTGCAAGAACCAGGGCCTGTAGCCATGAGACTGCTGTCAGCTGCCTGTAGAAGACCTCATCATCTTCCCCATTGCTGGGAGTCTGAATTAAGACAAGAGACAGAATTAAGGGCACACAAGGACAAGCTGTTTTGCTATGATTCCTGTGGTGATTTGTGAATAGTGTAAATTTTAACTTTCCCTGTATCCTGGGAGAGTGCCCTGTGACTGAGGTACCTGTGTAGACCCCCGGTGTTCTCTCTGTGTGACCTTGACAGGAGGCATTTCTTACAGCCCGACAGACCAGAAAAGTTTGGGAGAGAAGGGTGATAGTGGACAGGCCATTTTAGTAAAAATCTTTTTATTTTATAATCTTTATATTTCCTTTGAGACTTGCTGCACTATAACTAGAAAAATAGTTGACTGTCATGGCACAAGCCTAAGTCTGGCTTAGACCTGTTAGCTCTAATAATGTTGACAATGTAACACCACCAGAACTTTGTTCTATGATTCTGGATTGTTTAATCAGAAGCGCTGCAGCTGCATGAGCCAGTCCCTTGCCTGCCCTTTTATAGCCTTCCATGTAGCAGTGTACACATGCCTTTGCTGACTTGTACCTATTTCATATATGCTGTCAGTGTTTGTGAACATAATGGACAATGTAATGACAATCCAAAAGATTCTTTAATGTAACAGGAATGCAAGTCTGTGGCAAGGTTAGGCACTGGGAACGGTGAACGGGAGATAATCTAGTGCTCTTTCCTGTTAAGTTTATGGGCAACTGCAGAACACAGAGTGTATGTGCTTCAGCTGATGGAAAAATTAACACTGTGATGTTTGGAGACAGACAGAAGATGTAGGCAGAAACATCCCCCAGCAACAAATGAACAGTCATTTACCAGCACTTAAATAACACTGAAATCTTTTGACTCATCCTCCTTTTGGATCTGTTCTTGAATTGCAAAACATATCTTCCATCATTAAAAATGTCTGTGGCAGGAAGAACAAAATGGCATGATAAAGTTTTGTTTTTAAAATTTCATTTGAGATTGTATATTCTGATTCTGAATAAAACTATAAAAGCACTTATAAAAAACCAGAACATAGGAACAGGCTGCCCTGATTGGATGTAGAGTGATATTAAAAAAAACACCTGTGTGTGTTCCTGAGCACTCTTCTCTAGGTGATCCTGCTCTAGTAGTTGGACTAGGTGATCTTCAGAGGTTCCTTCCAATCACTACCTTTCTGTAATTCTGTGCTTCTGTGAAAATATTTTTAATGCTATAAAGAAGGAAAAGCAGGTATGTGTCTCATACTTTTAAATATATACATATATATGTTATCTTGCCTCTTACAAGGATACCTACTGTGTTATAAATTTTTGGCATGCAGTTAGAATATGTGGTGTTGTAACCTGAACTTTTGTGCCTATGTTTTTTATTAAGAACCTTTTAATAAGGTCCTCAAACCTTTATATATATTATAATGCATTGTAAAATGTTAATATAAAGTATTTGAAAATGTTTTAAACATTTTTTTTAAATCACAGGAGAAGCTTTACCTGAAATTGTGCAAGTGAATTATCCAAAGGTCCACCATACCCCTGCACTTAAGGTGATTTTGACAGAGGACAGGATCCTAGTACTATTTTAATATGTGATCACTTGTGAGTGTCTTCCAGTAAAACTGGAAATGGAGAATGGCTGGTTTAGTGTAATGTCAAGTTTAGGTCTTCTCAGATAATTTTCCGTGAGGGTTACAGGGTAATTTTACTTAATGTCTGCAGGAAGTGGTGTCCTGCCTTTGGTTTCACCAGACCACTTGCCCATTGTATGCAGTGTTCAAGGCACTCACATGTGTGAGTATGAGGTCAGTTTTCCCAAAGACTGACCCTTAGGAGAAAGGTTAGAAGCATGAAAGAGACCTCGTTTGTTTGGCATCTGAGAAAGGCCTGGGCAAAACTGCTTTTTGATCCAGGTGCAAATCGAAGTCTACCATTTCATCAGATACATGGTGAACTACTTGTTTTTCATGTCAGGCCTTCTTGGTGAAGTGTTGTAATCTGCAGCTGTCAGGATCTACTACCACCCTAAATGGGCATCTCAGAAGTGTGGCATATCATGCTGAACATGCAGAGGAATAAATGACTCAACTTTCATGATCATGATTTCAGAGCAGGGCCAAGGATTCTTGTTGCTGATTGTAGGTATTCTTGTAGGTACACATGTAGGCTGATCACTTGCCAGAAGAATCACTTGTAAATGATAAACACCTCATTCTTTGTTTTCTAGAGAAATACAAAGATGTTCATCACTTCAGTTCTCGGCCCTCTGTACATAGTCATGCTCTCAAATGACAGGATTTTTTTATTTCATTATCTAACAGGCAACAGATCTATAACCTGGTAAAACACATAACATAAATCTATGCTGAATTAAACACCCTAAAATTTTTCTGTCTTTTGGGAAAGCACCAAATAAGTATCTCTAATTTATCTTTTCTTAAATAAAAAGCATTATTCTGGTCAACCTTTTTCTTTTTTTTTTCCTATTCAGCTACACACTGAACATATGTCAATATGTCACTACAGGACTAATTGAATCATTATTTACACATCTGTGGAAGCTGTAACTGTAAGTCCAAACTAAAACTCGATTTTATTTAGTGTGCATATGATGCAACTTTTAGTGTAACTTGTATGCAATGCTTTTTTTCTTTGATTGTTGCCCAGATGTGTTTGGACCATATGTAGGGAGACCACTACCTCCTAAATATAAATCCTATATACACTGAAAAGAGGAAGGATTGAAGAATGTACCAATAGGCACGAGGAGATTAATCACTGTCAAAAGGACAAGGAATAACACAAAAGTTTACAGAACCAGCCTCATCTACTTCTTCCCATAATAAATTGAGCCAGTCTCCCAGGCTGCCATCCACTCATTCAATCTTCCTCCAAGGGAACCTGTCTCTGAGAAAAAGAATTTTTTTTCTTAAAGCAAGTTATAAAAGCCATCAAGGAAATAATTCCACTCTTAGCCATCATTGACAGGCAGTTGCTTTTCTGAGGCTGCATTTGTCGATGCTGTTTGCATGCTGGTGTTGCCAAACCATCTGCATTCTGAAACAGGCAGCTTGTGAATGTCAATCTAATTAGCCAAGGCTAATGTCTGGTTTCCTGTAGAGAGCTTTTGTAGAGTAATTACCTTCCTTGGGGTCAAACTGCTGTAATTACAGGTCTTTAACTAATCGAAGTAAACAGCCTTTCAGTTCTTGCAGGGAACCAGCCAATCACTCTAATGGACTTTTATCTTAACCTACAACAATATAGGGTATTATGACAGGTGATAGCAATGCTTTTTATTTGTATGGGATCTAAACAGTAACAGCTTTCATTAAAGCCATATGAGGTACTGACATCTATTAAAGTCTCTGCCTAGGCTTATGAGAAAAGTAATTGTTACTTGCTTTTCAGTGTAGACATTCATATTTAAATAAACCACAAAGTAGGTATTTTCAAAGAAATAGGTGACACATGAGAAAGAGTAAAAAGAAATTATTCACACTCTACATATCACACTCTACATATCTTACTCTTTGCCTGTTATTATTCCTTTCTTTTAATACTAACACTGAATTCTTCTTTGAAACATTGTTTGGAGGCCATTTCAAATTAACACCCTTCCAAACAGCCTGTTTTCACTGCATGTGCGTTTTCCTGCTTCTTTGTCCCCTTTGCTCCTCAAATTTCTCTTTGAGGCTCAGGTATTTTGGTCTACTGTAGGAAAACTGACAAACGTCTTTCCAAGTAACTTCATTATTTCTAAGATTGATTCACTGCAGGATTTCTCCTTCAGAAATGGTTTTTTGCCTTACCCTCTTTCCTCCTGCACTTTGGTAAATGAAAACTCTAACGTAATATCCCCTTTTATAAAAAAACCCCAATCCTTGCTTCTAATAGATTGAGGCTTTACTCTGATGAAGAAAATGAAACTGAGTGCAAAAGGAAATTAATGGAGTCTTGACCCCCATCATTGTCTGCAGCCTTCAGCTTACCTTTGGAGTGCATAACAAGTTTAGGTAACATATTTCCCTGATTTAAGTAATCGCTGTACTACTACATTACTAGAAACACATGTAAGTTTAGTTTGGATTCCTGCCACAGGTCAAAACCAATATTTGGGAACAATATTCAGAGCAATTCAACCTATGAGCCAACTGCCCAACAAGGAAGAAAAAGATGTCCATAGTCCTGCTACCACTTAATTGATTTTTCAGATCTAATCAATTAAATCTGTGTGCTCTTTGAAATTATTGGGGGGGTGGGGGGGTGGGGGGTGCGGCGCAAGGAAGAGGCATAGGCCAGTTGATGCTTTTTGATTTTTTGGAGGTTTTGAGTTTTTTGTTTAGTTGGTTTCTATTTTGCTTTGATTTCACTTGTTTTTTTAAATAAAGTCAGAGTATAACGTGATTGTAAATGAACAGTAAATTAACAACTTCTTAAAGAACATCATGATGAACTCTAGAATGATAACTGATGACCAAACCATAAGCAGTGTTAGAAAGTAATATGCCTGACACAATTTGAGGCTATTTCCTCTCATCTAATTGTTAGTAATGTGGGAGAAGAGGCCTGCTCCAGCCTTGCTACAACCTCCTCTCAGGTAATTGTAGAGAGCAATAGGCTTCCTCTCAGCCTCTTCTTCTCTAGACTAAATAACTCCAGTGCCCTCACCTGCTTCTAATAGGACCTGCTTTCCAGACCTCTCAGCAGCCTCATTTTCCTCTCAGCCTGTGACTGGTCACCGACTGGATATAACCCATTCACCGCAACCCTCTGGGCTTGGCCATCCAGCCAGTTTTTAATCCAGCAAAGAGTCCACCTGGCTAAGCTGTGAGTCACCATCGTCTACAGCAGAATGCTGTTGGAAACATTGTCAAATATCTGACCGAAGTCTAGTTCACCTGATTATAGAAGGAGATCAGGCTGGCTACACAGGATTTGCCAACAATCCCTGTTGGCAGATTCACATATTGAGCGTGAATCCCCTCTTCTTGCTTTTTGTCACCCTCAACTCACACTATGTATGTATGTTATCATGTTAACACTGCTAACATATCCAAAGTAAAGACGCCAGCAAGAACCAGTAAGGGATAGACAAACTTTCACTAACCATATACCTACAAGTTTGTAACTGTTTTTTCAAACTCAGAACAACTCATTCAACCTCTACCACTGAAGTATCAGTTCCTGAAGGCCTGTGGAAAAACCATGGAGCATAAAGATCTCAAGCTATACAAATGCTATTTACCATTCTGTCATCAAAGGCTTTGCCTTTGAAAAGACTCTGGGAAGTCAGCAGATATGTGGAGCAATGCTAGAAGATGTTCTTGCAGTGCCTAATTATTTTCCATGGGAACATTTTCTACTTACAATCAGGTGGAATTTACAATGTAGATGCTTTTACATGAGCTATTCACTCTGGAGTCTTTATATAGTCAGTAGCTATCAAGTCAATATACATTGTGGAGTTGGGCATTATGTATTCCTCTCTAAAGAAGGTTTTGAAATGGCCTAATATTTCCTTGAGAGAATTGATTTATTTCCATAGAGACAGTACTGTCAACATACATATAGGGGCAGGGGTAGTGGAAGAGAATAATTCCCTCCCTCTACCTTTCCCAGATTTACAGCATAACACCCTCTATGACTGCTTTTCACAGTTTCCATGTTCAATGAGGTACTGAGAACTTTTTTGAAGTTACCCATTGGCAGTACTTCTCCACTGCAGTATCCTGGCAAAGTAATGCAGCCTCATGCTGGCAACATACTATGTCCACATCACTTTAAATCTCCCTAAAGTTGCCAGCACAGGCACTGAGCCTTCCTAAATGTGTATTGTTCTACAGCAGCCGTCTTTTTCCAGTCTTTCCCAAGCTATGTAATGTGGTGACTTTTTTGCTGTCTTTCCTCTTCCCACCCTGTATACGCTTTCAATCACTGACAATGTATTCAAAACAAAAGTATGCAAGAAATTAAAACCAGAATGAGATCCTCAAGGCCAGAATTCAGAACCTAGCTGCAAATGAAACATCCAGTTGCCTTTATAGCATTAGAAGTGCCATAAAGTTAAATAGAATTCTCATTTAAAGGCTGATTAATGTGCCAGGGCAGACCAGAGGCACATTCACAATTTGAGTAGGCTGTAAAGTGCTAAAATGTTCCAGTCTTAGACATGAGCAGGGCTAGTGACTAGTTAGTTGGGACTTTTAAAGATCTAAAGCAGCTGGCAAAGTGGAGGAAATAATACTGCAGCATTCATGCTAATGTGAAATAGGCTTGACTATGAAGACAAGATTTTTGTGCATGACAAATCTAAATCATCCACAAGAGATCATTTCTGTTGTCCTTTGGTGACTGCAGATGAAGCAGTGACCATGGCTGGTACAATTGTAAAAGCAAAATTAATTCCAGCATTTTCAGTATAAAAGCAAATTTCCAAGATATTTAATCTGGAAGCAGCTATAAAGCTTGTACAGCGATTGAACAGAGTCTTTGATTTCTACCCATGTGCCTGCTGGCAAAACCAAGAGATGTACCAAATGCATAGGCATATCACACAATATTTGGGGTTTCTTCTTTTAACCTGCCTATGGCAATTTCAAAGAAAACCTGTAATTCTGTGGTTCTGTGCAGAAACCTGGGAAAATGCACGAAAGGCATATTTCTAAGTAGATCCATAAGCTGGGTAACTTCACTGACTTACTATTATTAATGTGAGGAGGTTAAGGTTTAACAGTTACAGCAACACATTAGCAGAGGGATGAAATGGAATTGATTCTTTACATCTGCTCTGACTTTCCTGAAGTCGCTAAGAGCATTACACATTCTCTCTTCCTCACTTTGCACTTCTTGGTCTCCCAAAGGTATAAAGAGCCTTTTGTCTCTTCTGGAAATATAGATGGAAGTTGCTGTACATGCAAAGTATTATAAAATAAAAAATATGCTGTCAATTCACTTTCTGGAAGCACAAGGAAGTGCTTTTATTTACCACTGAAACAGATGTTGGGACAGTGCAGTCATAGGCCGATATACACTTCTGATCATAGTTCACAGAAGAAGAAAACATGTCTTTCTAATATATGGGCATCACAACTAAGAGTTCTGTTTGAAAGGTCCACATAGCTATTTGACCTTTCTATCTGAGTGGTGTATTTTAAATTGTCAAATAGAGTCACATTTGCATTTAGCTTTGTATTGTGTCAAATATTTGTCTCATATCAACAGTGGACTGATTGCCTTCATGTCTGAGACTCTTAAAGCCATTTGAAGTTAGTGGTTTTTACTTCTAAGTGACCAGATGGCTGTATCATAAGCCTCTTCCTACTGATATGCTAGTCCTTGAAGAAGTTTTTGAGTAAATAGAGTATTTCTCTGGATACCAGATCAAAATTTTGCTTTCAATATATGGTTAAGTGGGGGTTTTCCTTCCTTTTTTTTTTTCTTTTAAAGCCACAGAATAAAAACAAACTCCCAGTTGTGGATGTTAAAAATACATTTCTTAGCAGAAGCATTAAATGTCTAAACTATGCTCAGTGCCTAGTGAAACATAAAGTTTTCAAAGCCGTTCCTGAGCTCTAAAGACAATTTGCTTCTCTCAAAGGTAGAGAGCTGTGAAAATTGTACTCGTTATCTTGCTAGAGAGGGTATTCATTTGGGAAGCTAACACTTAATTTGTGCATAGTCACACCTGTCAGAATGACTCTCTGAAACTCACACCATTCCAGAACAGAGCATGTTTGAAAGTCTTCCAGAGTTTGGCCAAGGACCCCATCAATCATGGGAATGAGAGTGTGTTTGGATAAGCAAGTTGACGGGTTTGCTCACCCCTTCTGGTTTTCCTTTCCTTTTCTCATCTTAAACCAAAGTCTTTGAAAAAGCACCAGCTGTTGTTGCAGAGAGGAACCTGACAAGTATTTTCCAACTGTTGTTTTGAGAATGGGTTAGAGATTTAAAAGGCACCAGCACTAATGAAACACGTGGAACATAGCCCTGTTTCACTTATAATTAAAGGAAAAATGGCCAGCTATTGAGAATGTTGCAATTAAAAACAAAAGCTGAAACAATAGCTTTGGGCAAATGTAATGGTGTCATTGAACATACGGCTTTGCACACAGTTCACACGAATGGAAAGTCCCAAATCAGAGACAATGCTCACAAAAGGGTATTTCTCTGTCTGGGACAGTCCTAGTCTACCTCCAGTGAGCTGGCTGGAGTGAGGAGGGGAAGGAGATGCAGTGTTAACACAAAGGTTATGCCATTGCATTTTGACAGTAGCTTGCCATAGGGAAGTGGAAGACAGCTTCCAAGAAATGTCTTGCTCTCTGGGTGGGCCAGCCCAGCACCACACATAAGTTTATTACATAGGGCTGCAAAGTTCAAAGGAAGCTCTGGGAAAGGGGAGCTGTAGCTCTCAGTGCTTTGCCCAATCTGCTGCACCACACATGGCTAAAGTACACACTATCAGTAATCAAGGGAAGGACCTCCCTGAAGCACAGATGACAGTGGCGGTACCCTTCTATAAATATCCTGATAAATAGCAGAGTTTCTCTTTCCAGCTGTCTGAATGACTCCACCTCCTTTGATAGCTTGCAAATGTTCCCTTGGTTTTAGGAGTTACCACCATCACGTGTGCTGTAGATCAAAAACAAGTGCATGGGAAAAGGCAGCTAAGCACCATAGGCAGGGGTTGAATTGCTTGCAGTAGGAACAGTTTCGGGGTTGTGGTTGAATCCCTTCCCTTTTCATCATCTTCCTAATTCCATTCCTGTTTCGGTTACATTCTGATTTCCTATACACTGTCAGAGCAACATAATGCCAAATACAGCTCCCAGCCCCAAAGAATTAAAACCATACCCACAAACTGAAAAAGTTTCAGCCTAGCCTTTTTCCTCATGCTGCAGATAGCAGGGAAGCAGAGTTCAACCAGATCCTCCAAGCCAACACAATAACTCCTGAAAACCTTGTTGGCATTCGAGCAGTGTTTGTAGGTCTGCATATTCAGTTCTGAGGCCTGGGTTTGAATGATGATGACCATAGTCTGTAGGAGAATTTGTCCTGATACTTTTCCACTGATCATTAGAAAATCTGATTTAGACTTCATAGAATTCTATGAACTCTATGATGAAAAGCATCAGTAAAGCATGAAATACAAAACAGGTTCACCACAATTTAGAAGAAGAAATATCAATATGTTTCCTGGAAAACAGCATCCTTGTTCCATAATGTAAAGAGCGGTAAGAAAATTCAGTAACTGTATTGCATCTACACTATCAAATTTAAATCAGAGGGCTCATGTGTTAGAAATCATAAAAAGAGATAAAACAATCCCTTCCTGTTTGTATGGCTGGAAATGTTTCAACTGATGGATAGAACTTACAAATAGCTGTAGAAACTGTCCCATTCTGTAGGATATAGCATGGATATTGACTTTCCTTACCAATATGTATCACGATACTCTGTCAGGCTGCAATTCTGATTAAACAGGTTATTGTGATCCAGTTTCATATATTCTTAGGAACAGAATTTAGACTCAAAATGAGTCAAGTGCTAAACTACTTTTTCTAAAACAACCAACAATGTGGGGAAGAGGAGAGAGAAGTGGAGAAAAGGGTAAGAGGAAGAGAAAGAGAGATTGTAATAGTCTCCGCTACCATGAGTCCACCACATCCCAGCAGTCCACTTGTCTCCTATGTTCTCCTGGGTCCCATGGCAGGGGGCAGTGGTGGTGCAGAAATTATGGTATCCCACAAATGTGCCTGCCCCACCATCCCTGCTGGCACCACTCAGGCTCATCTCTGCTGGTCTCACCTTCTTGTATCATTGCATAGCAAATGAACTTCTGGAACTGTTTGGCCTATCCATGTCTCCCATTTCAGTGGTGCATGCCCAGTACCATCCTGGTGACTCCTGGAAAGCTCTGGAGGTTCTGAGCCAACCCCATCTCTTGTTTTCCATTCTCAGTTGACCCTGAGCCTGGGTGCACGCACAGAGGCAATATTCTCCAAGACAGTGGGACATCACCCTGAGTCCACAGGATGTATAGGCACTTCTAACAGGTAGAACCCAGGTGCTGCAGTTCCAGCAGTGAACCATTTCATCACCAATGTTGAAGCATATTTTACAGTAATGACTATCTGGAAATTAACATTTAAGAATCCTGTCTAGAAATATTGTTCAGATCTTATACAATCTTAATTGCTGACATTTACCCAAATGAAAAGGGAGTTACTTACTTAATATAGTTGCATTAGACTTCTGTGGTGTGGGTTAAAGCCACTTAAAAGCCCTGTGAAGGCTATGAGAAAAGTTTGTGTTTGGGAAACAACTGGCCACATCCTCCCACTCTAAGTCAAATTTAAATGAAGGTACTGTACACTGCTGTAGGTCATGCAAGCCACCCAGTTAATTTTAAATAATTTGAGGGATGGAATCAGTTTGGAGTCATATTGCATTTCTGCAAGGACGAGGAGAGAACACACCTTCATGGAAGCTCCCATAAAATGTAATTGAGGCCTTTCTGAATTGTCCTCAAGTAATATGAGATATTATCCTTTTCCATATAATCATATCACATCACTATAGAAACAAGGTCCTGCTCAGCACAATGGATCATTTCTGTCATGGGTGACTAGGTGGAAGAGTTGGGTGGTTTATCAGATCAGAAACTCCTCCACAAGCCTGGATAATGTGAAATCTAAGGGGCCTTTCAAATCTGCGTGGGGTAAAAAATGTAGAATTTCTTTAAGACAGTTTTACTTCCCAAATTTTGGGGATAATCAATGGACAGCCTCAAGGATGACAGTTAGCAAGTGAGATTTCCAATACTAATACAGGCAAGAATGTGCCTTCTTGGTGGGATGTTCTGCCAGAGGTGATTTCAGGCTAACCTTGAAACCAAGCTCCAGTTGTCTAAAATACAGCCCTGAACCTACTCCAAGGCTAGATATTTGGGCCCTATGTCTTCCACATGGTATGCATATGTGGTAGATTGTTAGGAATAAAAATAGACCTGTTAAATATCCCTTTCGTTTGGTACACGCTACTAAATAATCACACAGACATATTACAGTTGTTATAGACTTGCAATATAAATACTACTTACACAAAATCTAAGTTAAATACTCGTTATCATCTCTCTTTGAGCAAACTTTCTAACAAAGCCAAAGCCTTTTCTCATATCCAAATGTCTCCTTTCATTTTTAGTAGGAAACAATAAGTGGCAGATGCCAGACATCTCTTCCTAGGAAAGCAGTGCTCTTTGGCTATGTTTTTACCCTCAAGCTATAATACTGAGATGAAGATTTGCAAACTCTATCCATTGCAATACTTTTTTCCAGAGTTATCTGTGCTATGACTGTAATTTAATCAGATTTATATGGTTGCCAAAAAGTAATTTTTCAACTATATTCATTAGACAGCTTTGATAGCATGGGCACTAACTACTCAAATGTCTGTTCTACCTAGTTGACAAAAATATCAGGCTAATTCAGGCTAAACCTTTATTCCTTGATATTCTTCACATTAGAGCACACCTAAATACACACATTTCACTCATACGTGAAAGGCATGAATTCTTAATTGTCCGATCCAGAAATTAACACAACTTTTAGGCAGGTTTCTCAAACTATATGATTCTCTGTATATACTCAGATTTTGCTGAACAAAGGTGAAGTAGGGACGTCAAAATATCTTTAAATACTCAGTGCTACGTAAAATTATCCTGTTATGCTTATTGAACTTGATGGGATACTCTCAAAATAAGATGGTGTGTGTTTGTTTCATAAGGAACTTATAGTTCATGCTTAATGTGCCTCTGAGGCTTTGATTGAGCTTATACTTTTAAAATAAATTTTGCCACAGTTATTTCAGGTTTATATCTACATGACCTGTGGACTTGAAAGAAATACTATAAAGGAACTGAAATTCTACAGTCACTTCTGCCTGCTTTTCTATCAATCTAGTACTTAAAAAAGATAGAATTGATAAAAACATTAAGGTCTTCTAAGGTTTCCTGTAGACATACTTTACAGGTTTGGTCATGATGCATTTTTCAGGTACAGTTACTCTTTCCTTCAATTACTCTGATGTTATCTTTATCCTGTGGTGGACTCTTATCACTGAGGGATGAAATATCAGTTGATCTCCTTGCAAGAATTACACGCTCTATCTTTCCATGAAGTGCATCTGGTTATGACTTCTATCTTGTAAGTGACCTTCTAACATGGAAACATGATATGGGAAGCAAATGGAATAGAAAGTTATCTTCAAGTAATGCTAATAAAAGAAAATAAACTAGGTGAACTAATTGCTGTAGTTAACCCACCTTGACTCTAGTGTTACCATCTAGCAGGCCTTTTTATGAGGAAGTCACTGCAGTCAGCAAATCTAATTTCCCTTTGAACAAAAATATAAATTTATAGAGAACATGTTAAGTGAGCCACAAAATCTAAATCAGGAAGAAGAATAATCAAGACGCAGAATACCTGTTCACTGGGTGTTTGGTAATGGCTCTTCTGTTGTAACGGTACTGCTTTGACTTCTGCATGGATTTCTTCAGCGTAATCTGCATAGTATTAATTTGTCCAGAAGATAATGGAAGTAAAAATAGTTACAAAAAGAAATGACTATTTAAAATTTTATTTTACTCTCTGCAATTTACAATACAGTTAGAAATTTGGAAAGTGTTTATCCTGTTTCTATTTTGCCCATTAACTCCTCTGTCCTTTAAAAAAATGCTTTGTTTTTTTCATATTCTGCAAAGAGAACTCGAGAACAGCCATAAATACTCTGGTGAAAGTGCACTATTAATGTTGTCATTTGATTAATAGCACAGAAAAGTGCAGCTGAGGATGAAGATTTGATTTGAGATGAAACACAGGAGTCATGTGCGGAGTCCAGATAATTCTGGGATGGATGAAGAGAGGATAGCAAGTCCACTGTTGTCAGTTTGGGTTTAAGCCCCTCCCTTTTGCCCGTATGCCACCTCAGGCCACTCAGTGCCTTTTTGGCTCTTCCCTCCTGCTTTCTGTTTGCTGTACTTTTCACTAGATGACAGTGCTTTAACACTGCCTGGTGTGTGACAGCCTGGATACAGCTTACATGCTTTAACATTTTGTTCTGACTTTAAAAAGCTGGTTTTTTTAATAAAGGGAGGAATTGCACCTTTTCTATAATTTTGGTGGGAGTAATAGCCCTTTCTGCCTATTGCACAATTCCTAAGGATCTTGGAAGACTCCTGAGGAGTCCTAAATAAGCATTATTTGTTCTTGCAATGGTGATCCTTCTAAGTGGCCTCAGTAGCTGCTAGAATTTTCTATGAAAATTGTTTTCAGCAGGGTGTTTATTTAAAATATTTACTCATACAGCTGTGTTTTAAAATGCATATATTTCTCCCTGCTACATTATCCCTAACTGGGTAAGACCCCATGATAACTGCAAACCTCTGTCAATCTTTCTGTACCTTGTATGTAACTGTTGCCGAGGACACAACTTGGTCATAACAGAGCTCAGTACTTCTGACTCATCAAAAAGAAATGTCTTTGAAAACAAACAAAAGTATCCCAAAGTATTTTCACATTAACTTGGTTTTACTTTTATCATCACAATTGGTTTTAAAAATAGTATCAAATATTTTATATTGTTATATTTATTAGTATTATTGTTAGTTATAATGGTGAGAAAGATGGTTATTTGTGAACATCATTGAGAGTATTTTTGCAGCCATACACCCTGGGCTGTGGTTTTTAGAGACCTGAAAAACAAAGCAGACTAAAATTGCTCAACACGGTTCTTCATGAAATAAGACTACTCAGTTGTGCTTGGGGGCTGATTATCCACTTGGTTCTTTTCTTCCTTTCTACATAGCTTTAGGATAATTTCCTGCCGGAGGTCCTGGTTTTCTTCCTGATAAGTCATAAGCTGTTAGCCTGAGTGCATACTGAAATTAAATGCTTCTTTGTACTTGGGGCAAGAGCTGTGGATGTTCTTTTGGTTGAATTACTATTTGAAAAATTACATCCTACCTTCCTAAATTCCAGCCATACATTCAGCTGGATGTAGTACTTATCACTTTCTAGCCTATATTCTAACAATGTGGGGTGCTTTTAAGCAGCTGCTACTTTCCAGTCTTCCTTCCCTCCAGGTGGCTGCACTTTGCTGATGGGTAAAGTGATTTCTTTTTACAGAAAAAGCAGCTTTTATAGTTTGTAAATGGTTTTACTGTCCTTTGGGAGGAAAGACATGGTACAGGAATGTAGGCTACTCTGATTCTTGTTAGGAGAGGAGGACAGAACCCTACAGGAATTAGACCAAAACTAAACTTCTGTAAAAACCTCCAGGTGTGCAGTTTCTCAGAGTAGAAACACTTGGCCAATAAAAGGATCAGTTGTTGTTTTAATTTAAAACTTTAGAGAAAAAAAAGAAAACGTTAAAAAAAAGGTTAGAAGTGAATTATGTGGAAATTTGGGGGGGGTGGGGGTGGGGCAGGAAAGGGTTTGTTGATAAAGTTCCACCCTAAAATATGTATACAAAAGCAAAACCCTTGTCTAAAGTGCTGATGATTTGACCCGAAACATTTCCACTTCACAGTCAGAAGCCGGTTTTCCACAAGATCATGTGGATCGCACAGCACCACTTTTTCTTTGTAGGACCCAGGAGGGATCCATTAAATTGCGATCCTCAGGAATTTGTTACGCTGAAGATGTTAATCAATGTCTGATTAACTATGCATGCAAATGCAGACAGCCCACACGGCTGTTAGCTTTGAGCTTTAAACTCAGCCCAGCACCACTGGCAAGCTTTAAATCCTGTCAGCAACACTCCAAAGAACGTGACACATAGCCAAGATGCAGGCAGTGCTTTGGGAATATTACCAAGCAGGAACTAGACTCTCACTTCAGTACAGAATGTTTTCTTCAATTAAAAAAAGGGGGGGAAAAGACACTATCTGGAAATTGAATAAGCTGGCTAGATTTTGATCTGCAAACTTACATAATTTCTTTCCATGCTTCTCCTCAGAAAAATAGATTCCACAATTTACATGGAAAGTTCCCTTTTCTTGTAAAAGTACTGACACTCACAACATATCCCAGAACCCTCCTTGTTTTTCCCCCTTTCCCCTGGCTGTGTGTGCACTCAGATCTGGCGGGACCATGGGAATCTGTACAGTTGGGTGAGCATCAAGCACAGGCTCCTCCAGAAAATTCTATCCAGATACTGCTCCTAGGGCAGTTACCTCCGCAGCAGTGGAGGCTGTCTGGGTGGTATCACCTGCTTCTCAGCTGCTCTCATTCACAGACTAGCTGTTAGAACTCACTACAAAGAGCTCCATAGCAGGGTTTGCAGGGACACAGTAGAATATAAACCATGATGGCTCACACAGCTCATTCCACTCTTTCACAGCAGGAGTGGCAGTGGGCAGGTGAGACACAGGTGTGTCAGCAGCACCCTGCATTGCTTCTTCAAAATTGGTCAGGGGAGCAGCTGGTATCTGCAGGGAAGAGGCTAGCCTCAATGACAGCTGCTGCTCAGTGTAACTGTTCTCTTGATTGTCTCAAACCCAAGCTGTATATGCAGGAAAGAGAATCAAGGAGGTCAATCCTTCTCTGATGACAATGTTACTGGGTTAGAGGTAATATTTAGGTAGCTCAAAGCCATCTTGGAACACGAGAACCTGAAGAGTATCATTTTATGGCAGTTCAGAGGGTAAACACAGCTAACAAGTCAGCCAAATTGGCAAGCAGATGTATAATTGTGTGGTCAGAAGAGCAAATGCTGTTCATCTGGATGCATTATGTTCAGCAGAGTTTGTTGACTCTACAAGACCACTTTAAAGATTAAGAAAAGTGTAAACCAGCTAGATTACCTGACCTAGACTTAGCAAAGCTGGTAGCAGCCTGTGGACTTGCTAGCCAGGTACATTGCTGGAATCTGCCCTGGTGTAGACACAGTTATCAACCCATCCCACATAGGTCCCTCGCCTCAGATGATGCAGGAAAGAAGCAGGTGAAACATAATAAGCAACCTTCCTGGTTGTAGGAATTTTGCACACTAGCCGAGTCTTCAGGAAATATCTTGATAAAGATTACCACTATCTAGGCAGTAGCAGTCGTACCATGGCCTTACGCTTAATGAATGTTGGCAGAATTTTGTTTAAAGCAAACCAAATTAGGAAAAAACAATTAAAAGGAAAAATTGACAAGTGGCAGTGTGAACAAAATGTGTTCTTTCCTCACTATTTCCACACAAGTCATAACTCAGTGCCATTCCTTATGTCCTCGACAGAGCCTGTGTCTGATTCAGGATGAGGAACCATTTACCTGAAGTGTTGAAGCTACCTGAGACCATGTTGCTCAGGAACTAAACCTCAGTGGCATTCTCTCAGAGGAGACTTCTTCCTGTAGATAATTGACTTCAGGTTGAAAATTTACTGGTCCAAGCTGAAGGTGTTATATAGTGCTAAAGCAGAAGAGAAGAATATGAAATTTTACACACAGCAGAGCTGGCTCTAAGATTCTCAAAGCTTTTTTTTGTTTGTTTTAAAGAGTGGTTTAATCACAACATGCATTATTAGTTTTAAAGTAAAGGTGCTGTGAAAGTACTTATGCTGCAGCCATTGCACAGCACTCCTCCCTGTGCCCAGGCTGTTGCAGCGCAACTCATTTGAAGCTCAGAGCTCCTTGCCAGCATCATCCTGGTTACCTGCTATCACATGGCTCATCATTCAGAGGGCAACCCATGTGCTTCACTGTGACAGGAACAACATATATTTGATCTCAAAGACTAGTGGGAAAGGGCTGGGCCATGGGATCTGCAATGATGCCAGTGGTCATACATCATCTTGTGCACAGATTTGCTCCTCTCTGCCTGAAATGCTTGTATGTCAAACAGTAACTCCCTACTATGCAGAAGCCTTGCAGGTTCTTGTATGTAAGTGAACACATTTTGCAGAAGAGGCCATGAGGGTACTTAGAAAAATACTGCCAGTGACTTTCCAGCCGATGTAGATGTGCAGAAAGAAACCAGGAGACTGAGCTGTCCTGACATCCACTGCTCAGTCTGATGAAAATGCTCCTGTTCTAGGTTGAGTGTCATAGCCACTTCCTCTCTTTGTGCAGCAGCCACACCCCCTTTGTTTATGATGCTGTATAAAACAATGAATAATAGTGTCAGTAGGTTGGTTATATATTAGGCAAACCATATTAAAATTGATTTTGCATTGTGCGGAAAAAGTAAATTATGAGGTGTTGCAGTTGCAAACATTTTGTTTTATGTGCTACTTCCAAGAAGAAAAATGTTATGCCAAATGAAAAAGATGTGTTGACCAATCAGATTTCCTGATGCCTGTCCCTTCCTCCAGTAGTAACAGTCCCATCATGCTGTTTTATAAGGCAGTAAGCCAGTCAACAAGCAGAGAAACTACCAGACTCAAGTTCTTTTTTTTTATGCCAGTAAGGGAACCAAATTATGGCCTTGTAAAACAGTATGATAGTGCTGTTATTGTGCTGGTGCTGCAAACTACTTAAAATAGAGTTTTGAATAAGTTTTTAAAATTATTCTCAGGAGATGGTAAGGAGAGAGATTCTGTGATGCTGAATAGTGTAAAGCAGAGGAGGATACTTTGGGTTCCTGTATGTCCACTCAGAAAACAAGTCTGAGAACCAGGACCCAGCACAATGCTGCACACAGTTCCTTGTGGTGAGCTGGCCTTGTATCGGGATGGAGCTTGACAAACTTTTCCATGGGAATTTCAGTCATTCCTCCTCCTGGCAGAGAAAGAGACATCTGATGAGAAGAGCTCTTACCTCAATTTTACAAGGTGAACTAGGATGTCGAAGATCAAGGACTGTTTATCTAGCTGTTTGTGAGCACTGCAGTAAAATGTGTCATGCTGCCTTTTTCTGTCTGCAGAAGCTTCTCTGCAATATTGAAGAGAATGTTTCCTGAAGTGTACAAAGATGATACTGACAAAAGCATACATGAGCTCTCTAGCCCTCAGATAAAGATGTTGGTTTAGTACAAACCCCAGGAGCAGTGTCTGTAACTAACTGGGTAAGGGCGCAGAGACGTGATAACTTAGGGGCCTTCTGCTCAAAAATCAGATAAAACCAGAAATTTCAATGAATAAGATGTCTGGTTCTAGCAAAAATATTAAAATTCTGATAGGAAATAAAATAAATCTCTACCTGACTACCCAAAACATCTGGGTCACCAGGAAATATTTCCATTTTGCAAGTGCTGTCAGCACAATGAGGGCTAAAAAGCAGTTGACCCATGGCTCATGGGGCAGGACTCCCTGGCAATGTTTTGTCTCCTGCAACACGCTGTAGCCAGAGTTTTGGTTCTCACATTGTGTCTCAGCAAGAAAGAATGCTGGGATGCAGAGGGAAAGCACAACACATAGAAGGGGCTTGTGCTCAGGTGAGAAATCCTTGCTTGCACTAGCAGGTCAGTGGAAAATCATAGAATCATGAAGATTGGAAGAGACTTCCAAGATTATCAAGTCCAAGCGTCAATGCAATGCCACCATACTCACTAAACCATGTTCCCAAGTGCAACATCTATGCTTTTTTCAATGCCTCCAAGGATGGTGACTCCACCACCTCCCTGGACAGCCTGTTCTAATACCTGACCAGTCTTTCAGTGAAGTTTTTTCCTAATGTCTAGTCTAAACGTCCCTTGGCTGTTTTCTCTTGTTCTATCAGTAGAAGAAACACAGTGGTGGCAGCTCACCAGTTACTTGGAGATAGACTTGTAAATGGTATCTAAGTACCTTCTGAAATGCATCAGGCCCAAGGCACTTTTCTGAAGCCTGGAGGCAGAGGACAGGACAAGCTATATCTGTTTGGGTTATAAATTAGCACTAACTTATTTCCTCAACATTTGAAAGACCTGGGTTGCAAAGGAAGTAACACAAAAGTAATTGATAAGTAAATCACAATCCTCACCTGTGAGATCTCCACATGCACCCATGACTTGAGATCTTGTAGATAAGTGAAAACACTGAAAAGCGAAAGCACTGAAACAGAGGGAAAGGCAGATTTGTCTAATATTTGTAAATACACCAGAGAGGAAATTTCATTGCATCTAATTCTAGGTTCTGCTACTTTGTTGGCTCCAATATAATAAATTTCCAGATAAAACTACCAATGGGCATCTATGGGACTTGTTTAAATGTCATCATTATATAAGAAATCTGTCAGAACTTCCAATAAAACATACAATACACAAGGAAATCTGTTCATTTTAATTGCTTGATTGCACAGAATCTGAGAATCACTGAATTATTGAGACTGGAAAAGACCCCTGAGGTCATCAAGCCCAGTCTACGACCTGATATCATCAAGTCAGCTAGACCATGCCATGAAGTGCCACATCCAGTCTTTCCTAAACACCTCCAGGGATGAGGACTCCACTACTTACTCAGGCAGTCCATTCCAGTTTCTGATCACCCTTTCCATGAGGAAGTGCTTCCTAACATCTAACCTAAACATCTCCTGGTGCAGCTTCAGACCCTGCCCTCTCATCCTATCACTACTTGCCTGGGAGAAGAGCCTGACCCCCACTTGTCTAGAATTTCCCTTCAGGTAGTTATAGACAGTGATAAGATGCCCCCTAAGTCTTCTCTTCTCCAGGATAAACAACTCCAGATCCCTCAGCCTCTCTTCCTTTTTTCTCTCTAGTCTCTTCACCAGCCTCATTGCTCTCCTCTGCATCTGCTCCAGTACCTCAATGTCTTTCTTGAAGTGAGGGGCCCAGAGCTGCACACAGTGCTCGAGGTGAGGCCTCACCAATGCCCAGCACAGTGGGAGAATTATGTCCCCAGTCCTGCTGGTCACCCTAT
>VZRI01013202.1:117683-224884 GCA_013397515.1 Upupa epops
CATCTGCAAAGTTACTACAGGGAGATTCGATCCCCTCATCCAGGTCACCACTAAAGCTGTTGAATAGAACTGGGCCCAGCACTGATCTCTGGGGGACACCACTGCTCCCTGAACACCAATCAGATGGGGTACCATTCACAACCCCTCTCTGTGCCTGGTCATCCAGGTAGTTTTCAACCCAGTGGAAGGTGCACCCATCCAAGCCATGGGCTGCCAGCTTTTCCAGGAGAATGCTGTGGGAGACCATGTTGAAAGCTTTGCTGAAATCTAGGTGGATTGCATCCACAGCCTTCCCCTCATTAACCTGGCAGCTCACCTGGTCATAGAATGAGAGCAGATTGGTTAGGGAGGACCTTCCTTTCCCAAACTCATGCTGTTTGGGCCTGATCCCCTGATTGCCTTGTACCTGCCACTTGATGGCACTCAGGATGGTCTACTCCATAACCTTGCCAGGCACCAAGGTCAGGCTGACAGGGCTATAGTTCCCTAGATCTTCCTTCCAGCCCCTCTTGTGGATAGGCACAGCATTGGGCAACCTCCAGTTATCTGGGACCTCCCCAGTTATCCAGGACTGGTGATAAATGATGGAGAGTGGCCTGGCTAGCTCTTGCACCAACTCCTTAAGCACCCTGGGATGAATCCCATCTGGACCCATAGACCTGTTAGGATCCTAGTGGCACAGCAGTTCACTAACTCCTTCCTCCTGGATTACAGGAGGGATATTCATGCTCCCCATCCCTGCCTACCAACCCAGGAGCCCAGTTACCCTGAGGTTGGCCAAGCATTTTTTGTTAAAGGCTGAGGTGAAGAAGGTGTTAAGTACCTCAGCTTTTTCCCTGTCTTCAGTTACCATGTTCCCCCCTTCACTTCATCCAATAAGCAGTGGAGATTTTCCCCTGCCTTCCGTCTGTTGTTAATGTCGTTATAAAAGCACTTTTATTATCCTGAACAGATTTGGCCAGATTAAGTTCTAACTGAGATTTTACTTCTCTAATTCTCTTTCTGCATAACCTTACAATGTCCTGAAATGCTTCCTGAGTCACACGTGGATGCACAGATGCAAGGAAAGCAAAGCTCTGTTCCTTAGAAGTTCAGCAATACTGTTCACAGTGTCCAAAAAAGGGTAAGAATGAACTAAAATGCAGAATTTTATTCATGGCCTCAGTATATTATATATTTTACATCTCTTTCAACACAACACTTTGTTTAAGCATGGGAACATTCTAGCAGACTTATAACAATATTTCCATACTGTACATTTATTGTAGCTACACATTAAGTCAAATTGCAAGCACATGAAGTCATGTGGAAAAAAAGAGAGACTTAAGACATAACATTTGCAGGATGCAAACATGAGAAGTGAAGACTTTTTCATCAAGTTCTGGTTTGCAGTCAAAGCAAAATTCCAATGACTGCAGAGTTGAGCTTAAGGTGGTGGTGAGAGGGGGGGGCTGATGACAACAGGGAATTACTATCACTTAAAAAATTATTTTTCATTCAGTTTACTGGCAAATTACAACTCTCACCAGGCTGGCTGTGGTATATTCTGTGTTACAACTCTAATGAAAGCAAATAAAAAGCATATTAGGAAGTGAAGTTTTAAAATCGTTTTAAAAAGCAAAAGGAAAAGAAACATCACTGCAAGCAATCTTTTAATAATTACTGAAGTGTTGTTACTCTCACTCTGTCTATAATCTATGTACGGACTCTGTTATTGAAGTTTTCTGCAAAAGGTTGCACAACACAATGTCATTAAGCATAAAGAAGTAGTTGGAGTGTGAAGGAAGCTTCCATAATGTCTTTTCCTCTTGAAGCCATTCATGTCCCAGATAATTTTTTCTCCTTCATTCATTTTTGAGTTACATTACAGTTGCACTGCCTTTCTGTGCTAGTTTGCGAATCCTAATGTTTCCTTAATTGGTATTCATTTAACACAGAAATGTGTGCTCTCCACAAATGGTATTCCCATGTTTAGCACTGAAAAAACCTGGAGTAGTCAGTAGTGAGACATTCACTTATTACAGTGTGACCAAATGACACAGCTGTAAGAAGGCTTTTTTCACTCCCTGGTGCATATTATTTGTTTTTCAGGACGGCAGAATGGGAATGCAATAGGAGCTGCAGGAGAAATAGCTAAGAGTAAGGGTCAGAGTTTCTGAGAGGTGAATCTCTGTTTCTGGTAATATTATATTGTCCACCCACAGGCAAATGTAGAAAGAAATGTATATTGCAGGCGCAAACACAGTGGTGAAGTATAGGGAGGAGGTTGTGTTACTGAGAAGACAGCAGTTAAAAAGAAATTGGAGACTCCCTTCCACTCCACACTCCTGCTTCAGTAGGTCAGGAGCTAGTGAGGTCCCTGAGACACACCAGCTGGAAGCCTCCAGTAAGGCACACAAAAAGAAACCAGAAACAAAGGAGCACAAATGTCGAACTGCTTTCCTCTGATCCTTCCTCTGAAACTGAAGAAGAAAAGGGAAGTCTATAGTCTATGGAAGAAGGGGCAGGCAATTCAGGGAGAGCACAAGGTTCTTGCAAGGCTATATATATAGAAAATTTGAAATGTCAAAGCTCAGCTAAAATTTAATCTGATCAGCATCATCAAAGACAATAAATACTGTTTCTATGAACATTTTAATGGTAAAAGAATAGCTAAGGACAATCTCTATCCTCTACTACATATGGAGAGAAAACATGGTGACCAAGGACAAATAAAAAGCTGAGCTACTAAATATTTACTTTGCCTTAGTTTTTGCCCCCTGAACTGGAAGACAGGTTGAGGAAAATGCAGCCCCCATAATCTGAGGATATGATCAGTGACCTATTGCACCACTTAAATTTACCTAAGTCTATGGAGCCAGATGAGATCCACCCAACAGTGCTTAAGGAGCTAGTGGAGATGCTCACCAACCCAATATCCATCAGGAACAAGTCCAGAGGAGGGATTTGGGGGTGTTTAGAGGGCTGGAGCACCACTTCTATGAGGACAGACTGAAGGAATCAGGACTGATCAACCTGGAGAACAAGGCAACACACACCCTTATATAAACCTTACAGTACCTGAGGGGGGCCTACAGGAAAGCTGAAGAGACTTTTTACAAGGGACCCTAGTGACAGGACAAAGGGAAATGGCTTCAAGCTAAAAGAGGGTTGATTTAGATTGGATCTTAGGGAGAAATTCCTTTCTGTGAGGGTGGTGAGGCACTGGAACAGGTTGCCCAGACAAGCTGTGGATGCTTCCTCCCTGGAAGTGTTCAAGACTAGGTTGGATGGGGCTCTGGACAAGCTGATTTAGTTGTTTTCTAGACACACAGAGGTGTCCCTGCCTATAGAAGGAGGGTTGGAACTAGATGATCTCTGAAGTCTCTTTCAGCCTAAGACATTCTATGATTCTATGATTTAGAAACAGTCGTGACTAACCAGGGAGGTTCCAGTAGGCTGGACATTAGCAAATGTGGTGACCATCTATAAGAAGGGCTGAGAGGAGAATCCTGGGAACTACAAGCCTGTAAGTCTGGCGTTGGGTGCTGTGGAAACTTATTGACCATGCCATCCTTAGTGCCACCACATGGCAGTTAGAAGACTGTCAGGTGGTCGGTCAAGCCCAGTAAGCATGGTTTATGAAAGGCAGGTCCTGCCTGACTAACTTGATCTTCTACAGCAAGGCAACCTGACTAGGGGATGTGGACATTGTCTGCCTGGGCTTCAGTAAAGCCTTTGATACAGTTTCCCACAGCATCCTCCTTCAGAAGCTGCTGGCTCAAGGCTGGGATAAGTACTACCTGCCCTGGGTAGAAAACTGGCTGGATAGCCAGGACCAAAGAGAGGTGGTGAATGGAGTTACATGTGATGCTGCTGTGGCATTTGGCCACAAGTAGTGTTCCACAGTGGTCAGTACAAATGATGTTCATTTTCTTTAAAAGCTTTGTTAACAGTCTGGATAAGGTGATGTGTGTCTGGAAAGCTGCATATCAGAAAAGTATGGAGTGACAGTCACTTGAATACAAGCCAGCAGTGTGCCCAGACCAATGATATCCTGGCTTAATATGTGACCAGCAGGAATAGTGAGGTGATGGTTTCCCTATACACTGCACTAGTGAGTCCTCATCTGGAAGGCAGCTGTGTTCAGTTCTAGGTCCCTCATGACAAGAGGAACACTGAAGTGCTGGAGCCTGTCCATAGAAGTGCAACAGGAGTCATGAAGCGTCTGGAGCACAAGTCCTGTGAAAAGAGGTTCAAGGAACTGGCATTGTTAAGCCTAGAGAAGAAGAGGCTGAGGGGAGACCTTACTGTTCTCTACAGCTACCTGAAAGGAGGTTGGGGTCAGCCTTTTCTACATGGTAGAAAGTGATAGGACCAGGGGAAATGGCTGCAAGTTGCACCAGGGGAGGTTTAGACTGGATGTTAGGTAGAATTTCTTCACTGAAAGGGTTATCAAACATTGGAACAGGCTGCCCAGGTCAGTGGTAGAGTCACCATCCTTGGAGGTTCTTCAAATTCAAATAGGCATAGTGCTGAGGGACATGATTTAAGGATGACCAAGCAGTGCTAGGTCAAAGGTTGGACCTGATGATCTTAAAGGTCTCTTCCAACCAAAGATAGCCTGTGATTTTGCAATATGATTCTTCCTCTTCTCTCCTCAACCTAACAAAATTCTTCTATCATTTCAGCAAGAATTTAATGCTAAAAGATTACAATGGATCTCAAAAGTTCAATGATATTCTCCTTGAAAAGTGAAAAATGCACACTCTGTGCTACTGTGTTATTTGTGGGTTTACTGACTGAGAATAGGGATGGGGATTATATGTTGATGGATTTGAGAGGCTCAAGAGATTTGTATTTTTAATCTTGCCATTTTTATTAGCCTAGTGCTTTGAGAAAGCCTGATTAAATACTCAGATATTGCTTCCTTCCTCTACTTGTGCAAGAAAGGAAACCCACTTACCTGAACTGACCCGGTAAGTGCATGTGTTGCTGGGCGCACTTGCTCACTGTTTACTTCTGAAACCAGCTCTGTTCCCAGTGACCATAACAAGCTGCTTCCCTAGACAATGCTGCAATTTCGCCACCTGTACAATGACTTCTTTGTGAACTACCTCAGTGTCTACTGTATCATAGATAGGTAGTTATAATATCACAGTTGATTTGTTTTCAGATGGAATTGCTCCATTTTAGACAGCATTTTTTCAAAGCATTGAAATATTTTTTCCTTTTTATCCATGGAACATATAAGCACAGTGGATTGCAAATTTTAGAATTCCTCAAAAGTGATTTTATTAGCTGCTGAAATACATTAGTGTTCCTGAGTTTGAACTAGGAATAACAATAATAGCCTTTCCTGAGTGTGAATTTTTTTCCTGACAGATTCTTATCTGAAGCTGGATTAAATGATCTTTTTACCGATTTATTGGTACATAAATAGCTCTTTCTTTGCTATGTGAAAGGACAGTAAATTAATGTACAGTGATGGTTAGCCAAATGATGGCTATTGTCAGGCAAGTTTAAGAAATAATCCAAGCCTGTGCTATCTCCTGTCAGTTAAGAGGCCTGATTTTTTAGGGTGGCTGTTATACCTGGAAGACCTGCAAGGAATCACTGAGAGGCATAGGGAACTGGGGTCGGAGAAGTCATTGATGACTTTGTCTATGTTTTGTGGTTCTACCAGTGCTCCATACAAACCCTGTGCAGACCACTCATTGTCTGTGGTCACTCCACCCTGGAACTAGTGTAGTGGCATTTATGGAGAGCAGGGTCATGGCAACATGGGGTAGGTTTTCATTCACACACCTCTCTATGCTTAATACCAACTCTCTGAATACCTGTTACTTCTGTTGACTTAGAAGCAAGTTCTGATTCTCTCATTGCACTGAAGTAGCAAGGTTTTCATTGTACAATCTCCTTGACCTGACACACACCACACTGGTTAAATGTTTGTGCAGTTTGGGAGACTGTTTGCATCTATTGGTGCTCTGTTGCCTGGGATTGCAAATCACTCATGTTGTACTTTCACACAGGGGCTGACCCAAATCTCTGATTTGAAACCCAGATGTATTTTTTCTATTGTTGATAAAAGTGAGTTATTTCCTAGGTGCACATACCACAGCCAAGTGAATGAAAGACATTTTATTCCATAAGCATTCAAGTGCTCATTTACAATTATCTCCCCCCCCCCCCCNAGGTAAGGACTTCTTCTTAAACTGAAACATTCAATATTTGTGGACAGCAGAGGGAAAGGCTCACAGCCATTAAGAACTGAATTCTGTTGGAGTCTGATCAAACAGCAAAGGAGCAAAATGCTTTGTTTAGTTTCACAGATGTAATTCTTACAGATGGTATAAAGATTCAAATGCATGAATTCAGAATTAAAAAAGGTCTGTGAATCAACATGTAGAAGAAGATTAAATAATGCACTTTAAACCTACTGCAGATGAGCAATCATGGACCAGAAAGGAAGGCAGATAGAAAAAAAGAAAACAGAGGAACACAGACAGCCAGGAATTTATAAAACAGCATAATTATTACTACTTTTTTTATGAATTTGAAGGTATGTGTACCACTATTCCAAACACTGATCTCAACCAGGATTAACAGGAATATATACTGAAAATAAACTCTTTCAGACCACTACGTCTGGCAAGCCGAAGAACCTTCCAGAGGTCATTAGAGCATGGATATAGTAGTCCTAACTCTTATGGAAATATTGGTAACATCTGTAGGACTTTATCGCAGATATTCTGTGATTTGAATTTCAGAAATTTAGAATTCTCAAGACCAGGAGCTGAGCATTGGTTTCATGAGCCCTTTCCCCACAGAAGAAGGATGCCCACTGAGATGAGACTGCAACATGTCTAGGTAGTCCTGTCTGCCACACCTTGAACACTTTGGTTACTATTTGGCCTCTCAGATTGCCAAACAAGAAAAACTCTGTAAGGAAACAAGAAACAGATATTTATCATCTGCACATGGAACAGCTTCCAGGAATGTCACAGGGATCTTCGTGTGTCAGTGGTAGGGAGCAGCAAGACTGGGTGAAGACTCAGGGAATTACGCATGTTAAGAAACTTTAACACCTGCTTAGTCCCTAAGAGGCTAAAAGAGCTGCCTGGGAGTTTAAGGTATGCATGAAAGTTCTCTGTGAACCAGTGAGAATAGAATTTCTAGGGTGCAGCCTTCATCTTAGAGAAGTGCATACTGAACATTCACAGTTGTGTTGATTTTATTTTTATTTTTTTTTTACAGTAGTATGCTGCTTCTGGCTTTTTAGTGTCACGTTTGAAATCTTATCATACTCATTTTCCTTTTCATTTTCAGCTGGATGTGTAAGTTCTAAATGGTGCCTGATTTGGAACTAGACATCATTTACGTACCTGAACACCACTTGCACATTTGTCAGATGGTGAATAAGAAGAGAAACAACACATACAGAAATAGAATAGCATAGAAT
The DNA here is from genome assembly GCA_013397515.1 of Upupa epops. Lineage (NCBI taxonomy): Eukaryota > Metazoa > Chordata > Aves > Bucerotiformes > Upupidae > Upupa > Upupa epops. The sequence goes on from VZRI01013202.1 coordinate 125,128, forward strand.
AGAATAGAATAGAATAGAATAGAATAGAATAGAATAGAATAGAATAGAATAGAATAGAATAGAAACAACACATACAGAAATTACTTTAAATTACCCTCGTGTTCTCTAGGTTACCTGTCTATGGCTCCAGATTTCCTGTCTTCCTGACTGAAGAAAGCCTACTTTGATGCTGATAGAAATCATTCTATTGTACCACCAATGATTTCAGCAGGTACTGAATCACACATAAAGACTGGGAAAAACAGATCCTCAGGATATTTGTAACCTCTCAAAGCCAGAAGCAGCTAAATTGCTTAATCACATTTTTCTTACTAGTGTCTGGACTCTAAAGGTTTGCAAATGTGTTGCAGTCATAAGCCTTAAAGAAAGAAAAATGTAATTACTTTCCTTTGTATATATTTTTAAATTGTTCACTTAAAGTAGTTTCACAAATTTTTGAGGCTTGATCTGTGATAACTTGACATTCGGAATTGGTAAACCCCATAATTTCTTCTCTAAGCTTCAGGTGTTTAGTTAGTCCTCAATGATGCTAGTAGTAAGTGTTCCCTAATTACACTAGAGGTATCTTTTCTGCTAATATTAAGGATCTGCATCTCTTCCTCATATCTTCTCCAGGTGGCTTTCAAACTGGGCACTGACCTCCCATGCTGACATCCTAGTCCTGTTATGTAAGCAGTAGCAGCCGTAAGTATTATGCACTTGTGAAAAGTGGGTGCATCAATATACATGTGATACAGAGCACAGTGTTAATCAATGCAGGGACTACCTGCAAAAGGAGAATTAAAAAAACACCCCAAAGATAAGGAAATACAATATAGTCCAGAAGCCATTCTGTAATGCCAGTCTGGAATAGAGAAATACTATAATAAGGCTCCAAGTGCCAGCATCTCCCAGCATCACACATGGAATCCAACAGTTAGGAGCAGTGGATCATAGAAGTTTATGGATGCATTAAATTCAGTTTATTAAACTGTAACAGACTGTTTATATAGGGTGCTCAGGGGAGAGCAAAATATATTATCTATTGTATGGCTTGCACGGCAGAAATTGGCCCATACAGAAAATATTTTTATTTATCAGTTCTATATCATGACCATTTCAGTACTTCACAGTAACATAAAGAGCACTGTTTTCAACTCCCTTATAAAAATTCACCACAGAAATAGATGCAGACGTGTCTTTTCTGCTCAGCCAATAATAGACTGCATATGGGAAGACAAACCACTTTTATTTTCATGCCTTCATTAAAATACTGTGTTGCTCAAAAAAGACATTCCTGAAGGCCATTCGATAAACAGCAAGCACTCTGGGCTATTGCCTTGCCAGTGAGATTTAAAGACTACCAGTCCTCTTTGGGACGTTCAATGCAATTTTTCCTTCCATCTGCATGGCTACTGGAAAGGGTGCCTATTTATCGTCCCATGCAGAACATTACCTTTGAAAGAAAATGACCTGCCTACTGCTATGCTTCAGCGTCAGCACAGATAATGAGTCCAGCTCCTAACAGCTGCGTTGCCAGGTGTACCTTGCATGAATACATTTGCATGTTTAAAGAGATGGGGTTTTTTCACAGTGATGTAAGCAGTACAGTAACATAACATCTGCCCATGCAGGACAGTATTGAGGAGGCCAATGCCACAGAAAACTCTGTCAGTGAACACATTAATAGGAGCACTGTTTGAGACTGTAAAGAAGAGGCAGCACACCCAGGCTGTGAGCTTTACACACTATCATAATATGAAAGGTAAGACCCTCTTGAGCTTAACCAAGGCAGCTTAACCTTTCCATGCTCTAGAACTCATTGGGAAGATTTTGGAGCAGTGTGTATAAATACATGTGGAACAAAGGAAGAGGATAAGGGAACTGGGAACCACAGATGAATTAATTAGGAAAAAAATTATCAGAAACAGAGATTCACATATGATTATTAGTTTTGAAAAATAGATTTTGCTAAAGATTTGGATGTTTTTTATAAATGGGAAATGCTTCAATATCAAGCTATGCTTAAATAACCATATGGGACAAGAAAACAACAGCTGTACTCAGATATTTTCTGAAGAGATGAACATTCATACTCACTTTGTGCTACATCAAGATAACCTTTCTGCGTATTACTTGGTCCACAAGTGCTCTTGAAAGGGAACCACTGTTTGTCCTTTTCAATGCTGTTTTTTGCAGGAACCGGCATTGCTTACTCTCCCCTCGTGGTGCACAGTATGCTGGATTCTCATGAACAGAGTAAAATATCCCTTTTCTGGCAGTAAAGAGGGCATTGGCCTCTCAGTATTGTCTTAAGGAGAAAGAGAGGAATATGTCATGCCCACATTATTTCTGTATTTATCCATCCATGAAATAAACATTCAAGTATAACATATTAAAAATAAAATGTTCAAGATCTCGGTCATAAATACTTTATTTATGGCTTCGAAAATATAAGTTGGAATGTCAAACTGAAATATGTCCTGCACTTACAATCATAAATTATACAGTATCGTAAACTTACTGGATGATTTACAAATACAGATATTTCCCCTGTCCCAAGGAATTTAAATTTAAATCAGGCGTGACAAACAGAAAGCATGGCAGAGGACAACAGTTCAAGACAGGAATGATGAGAAAAGAGTAAACGTTGTCTGATACAGTGGGCTTAAAGGAGAAAGAAGTTGAGGTAAATGTCTCCTTTTAGTTGCAGCAGAGTTTTACTTGTGAATGCAATCTCTGTTCCCAAAGAAGGAGAAAATACAGCTTTGGAGTTCTTCATGTGCATGCTCACTGGTAAGTTCACTCGCCGAGTTTTGAAAGCTTGTTTGGAACTTGTTTGTATTTTGATTGTTAATAGATTATTATTCTAAGTATACTTACAAAAGGACACTGAATATACAAGTGACAGCGTTTGGCTTAGTAACAAAGCTAAAAAGCTCAGCCAGAGGTGGCAAAAGTCTTTATTTTGCTTTGTGTTCCAAACGGGGGGAGGCTGTGCCACGCACAGAGAGGAGCCACAGAGATGACTTCACAGCAAGTACAGATGGAGTCAGCAGCATCTGCACTGACCTGGCCATGTGGGAACCTGGCAGACACCCAAATCTAAGTCATTGCAAGTTCTAGTTGGAAGAGACAGGGTTGATATCACTGGACAGTATGGGTGAGCTGTGGAGTGGGACCCAGCAAAGGGGGGACCTCAGTGGATCTGCAGACGGCTGCCACTTCCATGGATCCCTTTTTCTCCTAAGGAGGCAACAATGGGCCTTGATGCAGGATTAAAGAAGCTGTAGTTTAGGTTAGAAAAATAAGCAATAAATAACTTGGAGCTCAAGACTAAACAAACTATGTGCAGTGCTTCGAAGCAGTCACTGCCCTAAAGAGCTAAAAGCACAGAAAGTTATTCAGCCTTTCCTTGTTGGTCCTTTAATTCCTCTGCAATAACAATAGCACATGAATTCAGTCTTCTTAAAAATGCTTGGAATTGGTAAAAAGCCAGAGCTATCTATTTCTCTACACCATAGCAGCAGTGATTTAGCTGAGGTAACTTCTGGGAGACATAGTCCAACTGCAGTAATAAAGCCATCTGCAGTTGCTTTTCTGCAGGAGCCTACTGTGATTGGAGACACCCTTGGACACCTGAAACCCTGTAAAAGCCTTGGGGGGCTCTGTAACCACATGTGACCACACCACACCTGATGATAAGGAGCCATAGCCCACTGTATTTGGTTTAGCTGAGATGGAGTTGATCCTTCCCATGACATCTCTTATGGTGCTGCATTTGTAGTGGCAGCTGGAGGGGTGTTGATAACCCACCAGAGTTTTGGCTGTTGCTAAGCAGTGCTCACACAGCACCAAGGCTGTGAGCTATTTTTCTTTCCTAATGTTCTCCTCAACAGTAGGCTGAGGGGTGGGCTGGGCCTGTTAACCCAAATTGACCAAAGGAATATTCCATAGCAAATCATGTCAGCCCAGGTATAAAAGCAAAGGGAAAGAAGGAAGGTGAGGGGGCAATCATTGATGCTGTTTGTCCTCCAGACCAATTGCAATTCATTAAATTGTTTTTGCCTTGACCCACTTGCTGCTTTTTGTATTTCTCTCTCTCCTGTTGATCCAAGAAGGGGAGTGATAGAGTGGTTTTGATNTATCATGATAAATTAACTCTCAAGCTACAAAATACCCTGTTTTTCTGCTGGCAGCTGAAGTTGCTGAATCTTTAGAAATCTTTTGAATCTTTTGTTGCCATCATACACCTCAGCTTTAGATAAAAACCAGCTTCGTTTTGTTGGTCTCTGGCACTAAGTACAGTAGTTGAGTGAAGGGATATCAAGTTGCCAGAGGTGTATACACTAGCCTGAGTCTTGGTGGTCTGTCATGTCTCAGAGAGAGCTGCTGGAGAGATGTGGAGTAATAAGACACTGTGTAAGGAGCCCTGGCAATTGCTACTTCTTGGCATTAGAGAAATTACCTCTGCTGTCTGACCTCATTTTGTAGGCTGTCAACAAGGTCAAAAATCCCAAACACAAATTGCTCTTCTTCCTAGAAGACGAGTTGTCAGTATGTAGAGCAGGTGTGCTTGCAGTACAAACACAGCCATAGCTACTATTGTCCTAGGCTGAAATCTGTATATAAAAGTGCTCTATTCACACTGGTGTATCTGTATGAGTGTAAACAGCTTGTATCTACAAAGAAAGACATGTTGGACAATTGTTTGATATTTAACAAATTGCACAGTGACTTCCAGTGGGAGAACACAGACATTTATAGCACATGCTTCTTTAAAAAATGGCAGTAAGTATGCAACCTGCCAGTGCAAACATGACTTCCATTTGCAGATCCAGGCTGCTTTATCTTTTGTTTGGTGGGAGGATGTTAGTATTTTGTTCCCTTTTTGGAACAAGCTTCTCTTATAATTTGAAACTTTAGATGCCTGAGGCACTGGAAGGTTGTAGCAACTTGTGACTTGCAATTTCAAGCTGAGTTTTNTATGTAGACATCTATGTTCAAACAACTAAATTTGTCCCATGGTGTGAAACAAAAGTGAAAGAGGTTACATCAACCCCCNACCAGCTTCGTTTTGTTGGTCTCTGGCACTAAGTACAGTAGTTGAGTGAAGGGATATCAAGTTGCCAGAGGTGTATACACTAGCCTGAGTCTTGGTGGTCTGTCATGTCTCAGAGAGAGCTGCTGGAGAGATGTGGAGTAATAAGACACTGTGTAAGGAGCCCTGGCAATTGCTACTTCTTGGCATTAGAGAAATTACCTCTGCTGTCTGACCTCATTTTGTAGGCTGTCAACAAGGTCAAAAATCCCAAACACAAATTGCTCTTCTTCCTAGAAGACGAGTTGTCAGTATGTAGAGCAGGTGTGCTTGCAGTACAAACACAGCCATAGCTACTATTGTCCTAGGCTGAAATCTGTATATAAAAGTGCTCTATTCACACTGGTGTATCTGTATGAGTGTAAACAGCTTGTATCTACAAAGAAAGACATGTTGGACAATTGTTTGATATTTAACAAATTGCACAGTGACTTCCAGTGGGAGAACACAGACATTTATAGCACATGCTTCTTTAAAAAATGGCAGTAAGTATGCAACCTGCCAGTGCAAACATGACTTCCATTTGCAGATCCAGGCTGCTTTATCTTTTGTTTGGTGGGAGGATGTTAGTATTTTGTTCCCTTTTTGGAACAAGCTTCTCTTATAATTTGAAACTTTAGATGCCTGAGGCACTGGAAGGTTGTAGCAACTTGTGACTTGCAATTTCAAGCTGAGTTTTTGCAACTTTGTGAACAACCAGAAGGGATTTGGAACTTCCAGTTTTGAGTTTTCATCTCCTTCTTCTTTGACTTCACTGTTGTCTGTTCAGAGAGGATACATGGCACTAAGCTAGACACAGCAGACATCTTGCCCTAGAAACATAGTGAATAGAGAGACAGAGTAGTACCTCAAGGATCAGCAGAAGGATGGTTTCATCTGAATCTCACTATTTGCTGAAATTGAAAGAATTCTCCTCTTGATCATAACTGTAGGAATGGGCATTCTGGAGAAATGAAGGACTGTCATGGAAGAACATGGAACAGAAAGCTGGACTTAAAATGACCGCTGGTGCTGAGAGATGCGTGCATGAACTTGATGGACACCGCATTTCCATAAGAAGCAGAAACAGCAGGAAGTATCTTCTCTTTCTGGGTCTGGAAATTGAAGTTTGGCTCAGTTATGTGATTAATCTCTTTATGTCTTTGTGTGGGGCTTTCGTGTAAGGTGAATTCGTTGTGTGGGGTTTTTATGTGGGGTTAATTAAATTTGTCTTGTTTTTTCTTCCCCAAATAGACTTAATTTTTGGTTTTGCCTGAAATTTATAAGTGGTTTCTGAACACTGCTTGCTTGTTGGGCTTTTTTGTCCCATTAGCACATTAACTAAATTAATTGGTTAATTTTGTCTCAGGTTAAAGCATTGACAGCTTTGTTTCAAACCACTATCATATTGATAGTAAAATTCTAGTAATCTGCTAAGTTATTTTAAAGTCCAAATTCTATAGAAAACACATCCAAAGACATTAATGAAAGTTGTTCCCACTAGGATAGTGGGAGGCAGTGCTTAAACACAGACAACTCTCCAGATGCTGCAGTAAGACACTCATAAAGATCGCAGGCACTGCTGGAGAGAGGCCAAGCTCCCTCACTGCAACTGGGCAGATGACAGCAAATCTCTGGTTCTTCCCTAAATAGCCAGATCACTGACAGCTTGGCATTTGCACCCTCTGCTACCAGCCCTTTCAGATCAGAGTGCTGCTGCTTTCAATGCTGACAGCAGGCAGATGGATCACTATACTTTAAAAAAGGTTCATGAAAATTTACGATGGTGGAAATGTCACGTAACATTTGGCTTTGGACGTGATGCAGCGTAAATACTGTAATCATATTTACAAGACATGATTGATAACATGAACTCCTCCCCATAAAACATATTTGTCTGCCATTTACCAGTCTTGACTACAAAAGATCCCAAGGTTCAGGAGGCAAATATGCCCTGAATGACTGCTCAGGAGCAGGAAATGAAAACTCAACTCCAAATTCTGTGCGAATTCCAGATTTGGGGCTTTTGTTTGTTTCACTTAGCAAACTAGACTCATACACACCATGGAATATTAATGTGATATTCCAAAGAATGTTAAATACCACAGCAAAACAGTTTACTTGATTAGCAGTAAAATTAATCCTTCTCTATTTTTTTTTTTTAGCAGGTCACGTCACTGATAAAGCTTTGGCTCCACTGCTGTACAAGGTTCTATCTGAAATGCTTGGAGGAGGCTATGTACTTCCTGAACTGCTTTGCCAGTTCTGCTGGCAAGGAATCAAGGAGCACTCTCTTATTATGCTGTCCCCAGGCTGGTAAGTGATCTCTAACATGGGGCAATTACTAATGGTGGAAGGGAGTAGCCTTTTAGATGCTAAAGATTCCTATGGTAGCCTTAGACACCATAGCCTTAATCTGGGGGAGGAACATTTTACAACAGCGTCAACCAGTTGTGCTCACTTACCTTGACTGACATTCCCCTTCAACATCTACTCAGGTAAGGTTTGGCTACTGTAGAACACTGTGAATGGTGACCAGTTCAGACATTATGAAAGGCATTATATTATTGTAACTAGATTGTGATGGAACAATTAAACCGACAGTAAAAAGGCATATTTGTCACAGTGAAGGAAGAACACAATAAACAAGCCCAATTGGAATGGAATATCTCAACAGACATTTGCATTGCACTAGACTTCCATATGATTGTGAGATTATTAAGTAGCATATATTAAAAAACACCGGTTGTAGAAAAATCACATGTAATTTCTGTGTCAAACAGACAAGTATTATTTTGCTGTAGTAAGTTTGGATCTACAACCAAGTATGTTTCAAAAATGTTGCAAAACTTGGGGCAACTAAGAGATGAAGCTGAAGTTGAAACAAGTCACCCACCCAGAACCCTGGTATGTGATAAAATCATTTTACTCATGTTGTAGTGAGAGACACTTTGAATGGTAGAAGGACATCCAATACTGCAGATGTTCAGCCAACAAATGTTTTCAAGGCACTTTGAAGATGAAGCACATAAACAGAAGGTTTCATTATTAGATATTAGAAAGAGTAATAAAAGTAAATACAGTTCATATTAAAGAACATCTGAAGACTATTTTATGAGACACAACACTGGGATCTTTTCAAAGTAGTGACTTTTTTTTTTTCACACTACTCCATTGCATTAGCAGAGTTCAGAAATAAATTTGAAATTTTCTATTTCACTCAATCTGGCAGAAACATATTTTGCCAAAGAAAGACACTGCTACTCAGACAGTGTAAAGAAGTTTTCAAAGAGGGACTAGGCACAGAAGTTCACTCAATGACTGGCAACAGTAATTGCATCCAGAGCCACAATAAAAATGAATAGACACTATATGCCCTTACCTAAAACCACTCAAATATCCCACAAAGGAAGTAGGGACAAAGTAGCAAAATAGCATACTGTAGAAAAACAAAGTGAAAGCCATACACCGAACATCTCAATTTCAAACTGTTGTGTAAAAACATCTGGAAGTTGCAAACCCATGAGAATAAGGCAAACTTCTGTTCTTGTTTCACCCAAGGACACTGTGTTTTGTCTCCATGAACTACAGAATAGGAATAAAAAGAAGCACAGCGTGTCAAGTAAGGTGCATGCATAAGCTAGAAAGATTTGTTGTGTTCAATACAAATGAATCCATGCTCTGTGTAATGAATAAGAAATATCCTATAGACTTGTGCCATGAAAGCAATATACTGAAAAATTCCTTTGTTATATGGATAGGTGTTGTTATATGGAAGGGGATCTTACACCCTGAGGCTGACATCCATAAGTGTAATCTTTCAACCATGTCCGTAGAGTTATTGTAAACATACACTGTATCTAGTCAATCTTTAGCTTTTCCAGTGCTGATTATATGTAATGAAAATTTCGAAGGATATATCTTCAGGAGGGGAAATTCCAGTAAGGTCTTAGAAGTGCCTTTGAAGTAAGGAATACACTGAATGATATCCATTAAATTTTTATGAGGTTTCCTTTACTGTTGGAAGAGAAAACTCTGTGGTATTTGATAGACCTGCTGCAAATTTAAGTACCACTTACAAACAAATATAACTCATATTGTATTAGGAAAAGAATGTGCTGCACTGCCTTGTGCACTGTATGAGGCAATTTTTGTGAATGCTAATATCATCAGAGAAATCCTTTCACTGTAATACCAAGCAGGACATCCACAGAAAGGAGGACAGGGCACAAAGTTTGGGGGTAGAAAAAAGCAGATACTAAATGATACCAACTGAATCAGCCAATGACAACTTACAGGACTGAGAATGAAAGCAGGTGAGGACAGAAGAAACCTACATAATGCAAACGTCTTGATTTTCCTTGTGATCCTGAAGAGAGGGAGGGTGGGTGTGGGTGTGGAAAAATAAATACTGTCTCTGATTGAGACAGATGATATGATATAAAAAGTACATATGCAGTTTTCTAGTAAAAGAGAAACTTAGGAAAGTAAGAAATACTTCATGGCCATCCAATTAGAGCTTGGACTATAAAGAAAGTAAAGCTATTAGGAATGGCAGTATTTTGCATGTGTGGCACACACATGCAGAAATAGAAGTGCACAGTGAAGTTGCAGATTAGATTCTTTAAAATGAAGAACACCAGGAATTCCTTCACCTGTAAATCTTCTTTGGGTCCACTCGCATGTGTCCCTCAGGGTATGGTGAGGTCTTACAGACTAGGCTGTTAGTTATTGGTACATCCTGTCCCTGGTGTTCTGCATGTGCCTTCTGCATGATTCAGACACAACTTTGAAAACAGAAGCACTAAGTTGCTTACAGGTCTCTTTGTTTTCCATATTATAATGCTTAAGTTTCACAGACTGCATTTGTAACAAGCATAATAAATGACTGACTAACAGGAAAGATGGGAAACAAACAGATTAATGTCCAAGCAACCCACCACACTCAGGTGCCTAATTTGAGATTAATTTTTTTGGACCTGTGGATGCATATCATCAGGTACCATGGATTTGATGAGAGTGAAGCTGTTGTGGAGTCTCCTTTGGAGACTTTCAAAATTACTATGGACGCATTTCTGTGTGGCCTGTAACTCTAGGTGATTTTACTTTTTGTGGGGGGTCAGACCGGATGATCTCCACAGATGCCTTCAAACTCCTACTATTTTGTGATTCTATGACTTGTGGACCTTCAGATTCCTTAGATAGTCTTGAACTTCATGTTCCGTGATTTTCCTGCAGCGCATAGCTGTTCGTTCTCCTAGTCTCTGCTAGTCCCTGAGTCCCCCAGGCAGTGTGGCTGGAGCACTGGCTAGTGAAAACAGAGGCCAAAAAAGTCATTGAGTATCTCAGCCTTTTCCACATCCCATTTAACCAGGTCTCCTGTTTCATTCTGGAGATAGCCCACGTTTTCCATAGCCTTGCTTTTATTACTGTTGTATCTGTAGACGTTTTCTTGTTGCACTCAATATACCTGGATGTATTTAATTCTGTTCAGAAATTAATCTTATCCAAACCTCATCCCTAGCTCATCAGACAATTTCTCAGTACTCCTTCCATACTACCCAGTTTTGTTTCCACCCTCTCTACGCTTCCTTTCCATGCTTCAGTTTTGCCAGAAGCTCTATGTTGATGCAGACCTCTTGGTAGTTTTGCCTGACTGCTTTTGTGCTGGGATGCATTACTCCCAGGCTTGGAAGAGATAGTCCTTGAATACTTTGAAGCTTCCTTGGGCCCTTTTTCCCTCCAGGACTTTATCCTGTGGCACTCTACTGTGCTGGGTTTGTTCAGCACAGGGTTAATTTCCACAACCTAGGTGTAGGGTGAGAAACAGTGGCAGCAGCTGAGTGGGTTGGGTGTTGTTCTTGCAGTGGGGTGCACTGTAAATCTACCATGGACACTGATTTCTGAGGAAAAACTTCCTGTTTCCAGGAATAGGAATAATAATGAAAAATGGAATGCTTTATTTGAAATGAATTTTCTTGGTTTTGGCATTGTGTGCAGATGAACAGGGATGTATGATGGAATGGCTCCCCTCAGAAGTAGTGTTCTTGATACAGCAAAATAATGTTGAAAAATCAGTATGCTGTTTATGCATATGCTGCTTTGGCCCATCTTGACAGTATAAAGTGCAGTGAAAGCTGTTTAAAGTTCCTGTACTGTAAGTACTCTTAATGCCCTAGCAAAAAGTAAATGAAATTCAATGGCTGTAAAAGAAGCTAATGGCCACTTCTGGCTTTAATGTTTAGGATATAAAAAGCATACTAAAAGATTACAGAGGCATTACGATTAATAAAATAAGATGTTCTGCTTAGTTGAATATGAGTATCTCTTTCAAAGACTTGGTGCAGCCTCTTCCCAATACCCTGATGCTGCTTGGATTATAAAAGAATCACAATTTATGCCAAGAGTCATCTGAGAGAACAAATTAGATACTTTAACTTGTTTTCAACTACAGGGGGCTGCAGACATTTCAGTATGGGAGTCAGTCCTTTTGCCGTATACAACACAGTTTAGCCCATGTAGAGTCAGATCTTGCCCCACCATGTCAGACTGTCTTAGAATGAAGTCTCCATGTCCTTGTCTATATTGCTGCATCCTGCTTCCACTGGCATGCGACCAACATTTGCAACTTGACTGATAGCTAGAAATTAATATCTTAACAGCTACTGCCATAAATGACTACTTTACTCTGTCATTCCCATAATCTCTATACATGTACTAATAAAGCAAGATTTAGAAACTGGCTGTTTGTAATAAAAGAAAATAATTTCATAACCAGCAGCCTGTAGTAGCTGCCAAATTTCTCTGTCAACATGAGCATTGACATTCTGCTGATGTGAAAGAATGGAATGAAAGGAGCGAAAAGACTTTCCAGTGCATGCCACTACATGATGTGGGAAAATCTAGCATGGGTTTCTTAGATTTCCCAGAAGTTTTGATCCAATACTAACACATCTGAAACTGAAGCTCTATTTTCATTTAGGTAGGAATTATTTTTTTAAATTCCTCTTTATTTCTAAGACCTCAGGTACTCTGAGCCATGTTTACTGACACTGAATGTCTGTTACAGCTTGCAAATTCAAGGGCCTAATGAATGCCTCAGACCAAAGCTGGAGCTGGGGGAAGGTAGTGAGATTCAACACTTAATCTAGGCTTCATAGGAACCCACCTGGATAATCTGCATTTCAGCAGATCTCATGAAATCCTTTTGCTGCCCGCTGCCAAAGAATGCAATACTCCTGCACTTCATAAGACAGAGTTTTAGTCTCAACTTCTTACAACTTTTATGTGAACTTTAGTAACACCCAAGATAAAGAGAAATATTTCCCTTTTTTAAGTTACTCACAGCATCAATATTTTTTGCATATATATTTCTCAAGGTCGTCTGTGATAGCCTAGCTGTGAAGTTAGAGAAAGTACAAAGGCTATATCCAGTTTAATCTTGACTCTCATTTAATACCGTGGTGATTACTCTCGTGCTGGGTAACAGTTGCATAATTACTGTAACATTTTCACCAGTTCTGTGCTGTCACTTTGCAACCTGATGAATCCCAAACACCTCAGAATTGTCTTCCTGAAAGACTTGCACTGACCTGCTTATTTCTTAGAATTTGTTCCAACTTCCAGCAGTTTCTTGAAGATTTGTTCAAATGAGTAACAATTTGAATTTGAGGCATCTTCCCACAACCAAAGGACTTAGTTTCTGAGTGGCCTTTGTGCTTTCTCTTTGAACCCAGCTATTTGTTGCACAGATGGCATGTCACTGTTGTAGTTCCCTGGAATCTCGACTAATCTAGTAATTTCTAGTGCAGTTTTTAGGGTCATGCCAGCCAATCACTTATTTTTGATTGCCACACCACACCCTAACAAAGCCTGCAAAATAACACTGGAACTCTGCAGCTCTACAGAAATCCATTAATTTTCTTAATTGAATCAAACAATCAGAACTTACTTTGTTTCATTTGTTGTCCATTTGGAGACATATTTTGTTATACTAACACATACAAACCAGTCAGATTTACCATAGTAATTATTTGGTCATAGTACTTAGTAAATACACAGCCTCATGAAGATAGCTTTACGCATGCTATCTAATGTGGCCTCGCCAGTAGGGCACAGCAAGCATCAGATAACTTTCAAAGTTCTCACCAGGTGTTTATATGTCACTACACTAGGCTTTAGTCTTTTGACTGGATATGTTCCCTAATGTGCTGAACAATGCATGCAAATTTTGATAACTAACTCAGTTTGTGATGTTTTAGCTGTGTAACTGTAGAACAAAGAAGAAACAAGAGGAAACCTTTCCACAGCATACTGAAACAGTGTGGGATCTTTCGTTTTTCCATACAAGTTTGAAAGCCCGCCCCTCCTGAAGTAAAAAACAGCTTTGCTGTGGATTATATTCACAGATCTCGATTATGATAGTATTTTGTTTCCTTCAATGTTTTACTAGAATAAGGCTCAACAGAAGCAAATTCCATGACAGATGTATGCCCTATCATTGAGGCGTTATGATTTGCTGCACCCAATAATATTTGTCATACATGTTCAAACAGTGGAAAGAAATTTGTGTGAAAAGCTGGACAAGTATGTCAGCTTAAATGCTAAAATAGCATTTGACACCAAGAGGGTCTCTAAATGAGGCTCCTTCCTGCATTGAAAGCTCCTGATACTCACCTCAAAGACAGAAGTTGGAACTATATAACCATATCCCACAGCCGTAATATCAGTAAGTACAGAGGAAAGAAAAACTTGGGTCCAACAAACTGGTGTCCCTCAGAGTGGAAAACTACCACCAGAACATGAGGCAGCAGTGTGCCCAGGTAGCATGAAAGGCCAGTGGCATTCTGGTTTGTGTCAGGAATAGTGTGGCCAGCAGGACTAGGGTCATAACTCTTGCTCTGTACCATGCACTGGTGAGGCCTCACCTCAGTCATGCTGTACATTTCTGGGCCCTTCACTTCAAGAAAGACATTGAGGAGCTGGAGCGGGTCCAGAGGAGAGCAATGAGGCTGGTGAACGGACTAGAGGGAAAGTGTGATGAGAGGCTGTAATTCTGTAATGGAGTTATACAGAGGAGATGAGGAATGTTTCAATTGGCAGAGAACTGGCCATCAGGAGTGTAGGCAAATGGCCGGGATGGAGTGGAGGAGCTGGAGGATGTATGTATGCTGCTGGTGTTGGATAAAGGGTATACATGACTTTGAACAACAACTCAGGCTTTCACACGAAATACCAAGATGGCTGCTAGGCTCTGAAGTTATGGAAAGCTAATGTTTTAAGCATTAAGAATACAAGCATTTAATACTGAGCAAACCACTACATTCCCTGAAAGCAGTGACTCCTTAAAAACCTACCCTTTGAAGAAAAATGTAGATGTTTCTGTTCAATGTTTTTGTCAGGTTTAACACATGCCTCCTGAAACAAACCTCAAAAGTGGGATCTGAGAACAAGGTAGAAAATGCAGCAAATCCTTTCAATGGTCAAAGAAGCAGAAGACATAAAAAGACAAGGAAGCTGTGCTGTTTAGGTGGTCTTAAATCCATGGTTTATTGGTTTTTTTGGCATGATGCAATTTGCAGTGAACATGACAGAATTCGCTAGAAAAGTTCTCAGTTTTTAGGAACTTTTAAATTATGGATAAATATAATACATAAAATGCTGTGTTATCTTTTCTGTATTTCTGTCTCTCATTCACCCCTCTGGCACTTTCTCCTCAGAGCTTCTCAGTTCAGCGGTTGTGAGGCATTTACTGCCAGGATCTTTGACCCTTACTTACTTGAGCATAGGAAACAAGGTATGTTTCTCTATTGATCAGAGAGAAGGAAAATCATGGAAGTGAAGTGTTTCCAAAGAGTCACAACGCCTCATTATTTAAAGGCCTTGCAAAATAGAAAAGAACTACTTGGCAAGAAGATCCAAAAGCAGGCAGTCATCCTAAAAATCTTTAGGTTACTTCTTCAGCCTGTGTAAAAATTATCCCTCTAGAGGCCAGTAGAGTATCAAAAACCAGTTGCCATGAACTAGACCATAAAATCACCGTGGCTTCAACTCTTACCCTAATTATTAACATTGAAAACTTCTCCCAGCTGTCTAAAGGCTGCATTTCACACTGAGACTGAACTAGCCTGCAGTTATAGCAGGAACATAAATGTATGCCATAATGTTACCTTTGTCATGGATCTACATTTCCTAGGTGGGGACCTGGATGTTACAATTAAACCGTAGCCACCATTGCCATCACTCATATAGAGAAGATCTGCTCTCAAGTGTGTTTGATACTTAGCAGAAACAGTGTGTATTGTGGTTAGAGCCAGGAATTCCGCTCTGCCACACTGTGACACTGATTTGCTGTCTCTCAACTTCCTTTCTTGCTTTTTGAGAAGTAGCTACACTTTAAAATGCACAGCCAACCTGGGAGAAACACCTCCTGCCCTACAGAAGTGATTGAAACATCGGTTACTGTAATCAAGTACACGGAATAACCTAAATAAGAAGTGTAATGGGAACTCAAAGCAATGAAAGATTTGGCAAATCAAACAAGTATATGCATGCCTTAGTATTTTTTCCTAATGAATGTGCTGATCTAATGTTTTGAGCTGCTCTTGCTGTAAGGCTTGTTCCTGCCGCCCTCACACAGTCATATTCCCACAGAAGTTTGTTTGAGAAAGACCCTGAGATTTGGTTTTGTGTGTTTTGTCTAGCTGCCAGGAAATAGTAGCCTTTTAATTAGCAGGTCCATTTCTTTGATAAGTATTTAAGTGGCTTCACTGCAATTTCATCTCTTCAGTTGTCATCCAGCACTTGCAAGGTAAGGAAAAAGGAAGCAAACACTGAATTTTTCCATCATTTCTACGGAGGGATATTTCTGAGACACTGTACTTGTGTGGGTGGNTGTGGTTTACATTCCATTCATCTGAAGGACTCTTATTTTAATCAGAAACAGGCTTGGGCTACTAAACTACCTCTAGAGTTCCAAACACAGCCTTGCTTCTAGGCAGTGGCTTTTCTCACATGCATCTTTTCTTTGACACCCACAGGTCCCAAACAGTAATGTGGTCATTAACCACCAAGAACTCGGCATCAGTCCCTATAATAGGAGTTGGTTCAGAGCCCTCTTCCAGGCAGAGTCTGATTGTCAACTTCACAAGCAGAAGCACTTTACAGTGTGGTATTTGAAATTGGCTTTCATTTCTCAAAATGGTTCAGAGGAGTTTTTTTTCCTAGGCTCATCCAGCACTGGAAAAGCCTTGCCTGGACATCATTGTGGAGGTCTGGCAGTACAGGCTAGTCTTAGTAGCCAGACACTAATGCCAACAACTACCAAGAAAAGCCCCACATTCGGCAGTTGGACTCTGGTGTGCATTAAGCAACAATGTGAATGAGGGGGTAACACCTTATCCAGGATGAGTCAGACTAAATAAACAACACAAGACAAATTTCAGCTTGGAAGCTGGTGAACATGTGGAGAACTTCAACACTGACTGCTGTCATCCAAGGGCAGGGAGAAAGTATGAGTTTTGTAGTGCAATGGCATACTATTACTTGGAATCTCTCTGGACCTTCTGTGATAGTGCTGCAGTAATCCATAAAATTTCTTCAAATCACCCCTTCAAATCTCATCTGCTGCCCAGAGTTTTTTACCCTTATCTTTCCAGTTATGCATGCCTCATATGTACATGTATATTTCCTCATCCTATATTGACTAACCTACCTAGGTCATAACTGCATACACTTTGGAGAGTTCCATACTATCCAACCCTGATATCATGAAGTATTTCATGCCACAATCCCTTCCAGAACTCATCATTCAGGGTGGTCTGGCAACCCACCTAGCAGGAGATATGTGCAGAATGCTATATAATCTTTGAAAGAAAGAACTGTTTCCCAGGTTAGGTCTATGGCATCTTGGGTCCACCACAGACTTCCTGTGTGTCACTTAGCCCTGCCTTGTGCTTCAGTTTCCCCATGGGGAGAGTGTAACCAAGGACAGATGCACATCTCACATCAATAGGAAGGCTAAGCTTGCCCACTTCCCACACAGAAGATGCAATGGGAGAGGTCTGTGGTGCTGGAATGTGGACACAGACAAGAAATGCATATTGTCATCTGTTTTTTTCCAGCTCTGTGCATCCTGCAAAGACAACATGCAACATGGATTTGGCAGTTCCTGAATCTTTGGGCTGTGTTAGGCAAGTCAGATTTGCCGATGTCATAAACTAAGTAAAGGCACCAAATGCCTCTTCCTTCTTCCTTCTGATTCAAGAGCCCCTTGACAACATTACTTTCTTTGCTGTTTATTCAGAACACGACACCCTTGTGATCCAATTTAACATTAGCACTGGCAGGTGAGAAGTGTTCAAAGCCGTATTCTGTGTTGCAAGTTCTCAGCAAAATCATCCATCTACAACACAGCAATTTCCTCTGTCATGCCGTAATGAAGCAGGAACCACTCTCCTTCAGCAAAGGCCCTTGACTCTGCACTCTGTTAGACCTCCAAGAGGTCTAAGGTGAGACACAGTTGAAAGAGATCCTTCTGTCTATCTCAACTTAGCTGAGAATAGTAATGAAATTAATTCTGTAAATATATGGGTTTGACAGTTGGGGTGTTGGCTACATTGTTTGGAGTAAATCTGTAATGATCGGTGATATTCTGGTCACTGAATAGTGGACTGAAAACAGAATCTGGAGTACCCAACCCTGTTCTGGCCCTATTCAGTTAGATGACTAGTAACTTTTTGTAAGGCTCCTCGGTGTTGTCCTGGCATTTGGGTTTAACTCATATTGCTAGTTTGGTTCACTGTACTCTGGGATTTTTTCTGTTGGTTTTGGAGTGGGATTTTGTAGGGTTTTTGGTCAGGTTTCTGTTGCAATTTTTTGTGTTTTTTTTTCGTCTGCCATGAAATAAACCACGACTTATTTTGGATGCTGTGGTTTATCACGGAACTAGCATTTGCTACAATAATGCTTTGCTCCTGGACACCCATGGTTTTCCAGGTTAGAACTGTTTACTTATATTCAACTTCAAAAAAGATTGCCACAAGGAGTCTTTAGATTCATCTTTTTTGGGATGACTATAATGAGTTTGCACCATGTTTGATTAAAGGCAAGCAAAATGCTGAATAAACTATGACCAGCACACCACAGGGGATTTCTAGCAGCCCAGTCAGTTCATTTAATCAATCCCCAGTGTTCTCTCTGGTCTGATCAGACAGAACCTTCACACATCAAGAGCTGTAATCCAGCCTTTAATATTAATTAAGGTGTGATTGCTTGAGATTTTGCAATTTTTTTCTCTTCCCTTGGCTGGCCACAACTGTTGAAGTGTTGCTGAAGGTTATTCTGTTTAAGTATTAAAAAATTCTTAGCTAAATAAGTTAGCTTATTTTCTTTTGCTGATAGTAGCAGTCCACCCACAGAGCACTTTCAAATCTTTTCAGTGTTTTGGAAACTGGATAAGGGACTTATTCAGTGACATGCAAGTTCTGTCTGAGCCAGGAATGAAGTGTGCATTTCATGAAATGAGAAATAAGCTCAGACCACACACAGAGTGTAATTTCTAAAATCTGGCTCAGGCTCTCTTCCCCTTGTCCCTGCTTACACATACACATACTTCTGCTAAAACACAAGATGATGACTGACATCCCTAAATCCTGTAAGCATTCTTCTACAGCTAAGAGCAGAGGGAGGTTTTTCAGAGCTTAGATGGCTCATTATTAGCAACAAGCTGATGAAAAAATGGATTACTACAGTATGTGCATGCCATGCCAAACAGAATAGCAAAAGGCCTGTGATATCTAAACACGGCTTTCAAGAGGAGAAACTCCTGATGCAACCACATTGAAGCTCTTTCTACTGCACAGGGAGATGAGGACAAGCCCTCACCACAATTTTCCTAAAGAATAATGTTAATGCTGTCACATCTTGCTTAGTTAAGCTAAAATCACTGAGTGTTTCAAACTTTATTTTCCATTATAATCCAGAAGAGTAAAACAGACAGGTAAGTTTATTTCATATGAAAACCACAGATCCTTTCCTCCCCCAAGCATAGGAACTATGGTGAATGGCTCTGAGAACAAACTACACTCAGAATAGGCAAAGGGCAAACTTTTCCACTGCTGTTACTCCATTGCTTCACTATCACTCCAGAGCTTAATCCACCACAGCCTTACAGGGAGTGCACTTAAACACTGAGACATTGGCCAAACCCCTGCTCAGCTCTTGTCAAATATTTCCTTTATGCTGGCCTAAAAGAAGTAGTTTCCTTGTTTTCAACAAGGAGTTCTGCTTTACAGTTTTAGTACCTCTGCTGAACTGCTCCTACAGAATAACCAAAGGAGCTTATAAACTGCCTTCTGTACCTTATTCATTGTTTTATGCCTGATCAGCAATACTATCATTAAATTGAGACACTGATGTCTACTTTATCTGTATTTACCTTTACATATAAATACACATCTATAATTGCATTACATTCAGCGCTGTTACTTCCACTGATAGTTAGGCTTGCTTAACACTTTCCATTACAGGATCCTGCTTTCAGTTGTTTATAACTCTTAAGTGCTCAAGATAAAATCTTCCATGCTGACTCAGGCTGAATTTTTCTGTTAAGTTTCAACTAAAATAGTACCTCTGTTCTAAGTATGGAGCTAAAGGGGAGCAATCTGCCTTTCTCTCATGTTTTTCTTATAGCCATTTCACTGAGAAACTATTTGGTCTGCATGCTTTGGGAAAGATACGGTAGTGGGAAAAGGGAGTACCTTTCTGTAAGGGATCAGTCTTTCAGGCTGATGCCCAGTACTTGCCTTCTTAAAACCGATCAAATTTTGGCCAAGTTATAAATTTCTAAAACCTGTGTTTTATTCACAGTCCTTATCAGTGTCCTGAAGAACAGCACCATCATTCTCTGAACACTCCTCTGAAACAGAAGCCTTGAACTCACACATCTCCTCCATGTCCTTCACCAGATGTGTATGTGCAACCTTTCCACAGATTAACTTATTCAAAATTTTCCCTGTTATAAAAGGATCTGTAAGACAGTTTGGAACTTCTCATGCAATTTCTCCTGAAAGCTGCTATGGCATCAGAACTGGGAGCTAAGAAAGTCTGCCTGTTGTACCATTCAATAATGCATTGTGCTTGAGGAAGATTGCTAGCTTGGACACAAGCTGAAAAGCTTAGGCTAACAAAAAATAAATGGAAAAGCAGAGCAGATTCCAAGTGACAGAGGCAACATAGCCAGAGCATAATGGTCCATTGTGCTAAATACAAAAACACTGTTCCCAGACTGCAGAATAGAACCAGGAAGTCACAGGTGCCAGCGCTCTCGTTTTCCACCACTTTCTGTGACATCTACTAGCAACTGCATCTTTTCTTCCCTTGTACAAGAGGATACATATGGCCTAGTCACCATCATTGAAACATGGTGGGATGACTCTCATGACTCTGGCTTGATGGCTCTTCAGAAAAGACAGGTAAGGAGGGAGAGGCAGTAGGGTGGCTCTCTGTGCCAGGGAACATTTTGATTGTATTGAATTCAGGGAGTATAATGGTAAGTGCTTATGGGTAAGGATAAGGGGGAAGGCCAATAAGGAAGATCTGTTGTGAGTCTGTTATAGACCAGACAACCAGGATGGAGAGGTGAATAAGGCATTCTACAGGTGGCTGACAGAAATCTCACAGTCTCTAGCCCTTGTTCTCATGGGGGACTTCAACTTACCTGACATCTGCTGGAAATACAACATAGCAGAGAGGAAACAGTCTAGGAGGTTCCTAGAATGTGTGGAAGATAATTTCCTGATGCAACTGGTCCATGAGACTAGTGTGAAGATGCCCTGCTAGACCTGCTGCTTACAAATAGAGTCTAGTGGGAGATGGTGTGGTCAGTGGCCATATTGGGCTTAGCAGTCATGAAATGATCAAGGTATCAGTCCTTTGTGAAATAAGGAGGAGGGTCATCAAACATCACAGGGGCCTTTTGGAGGGCAGACTTGGGCCTGTTCAGGACATTGTTTGAGGGAGTCCTTTGGGTACTCCTGAATTACAAAGGAGTCCAGGAAGGCTGGGCATTCTTTAAGAAAGTACTCTTAAATGCACAAAAGCAGACTGACTCCATGTGCTGCAAGATGAACTGGCAAGGAAGAAGACTGTCCTGGCTGTACAGGAAGCTCCTGCCAGGGTCCAGGAAAAGAAGGAAAGTTTATAATTGGACAAAAAGGACAGGCAACTCAAGTAGAGAATCTAAGGGGATCTAAGTAGGGATCTAAGACAGGCATGCAGGCAGGAAATCTGAAAGGCAAAAGTCCCGTAAGAAATCAATCTGGCCACTGTAGTAAGGAAAAAAAAGTTTTTCCGGAACATTAACAGCAAAAAGAGAGAGTTGGGGAGACTCTCCACACCTTAAATGAGGGGAACATAACCAGCAGGGATTAGTACAAGGCTGAGGTACTTAATACCTTATTTGCCTCAGTCTTTCACGACCAGTCAACGCTCTGGGCTAACAAGGGAGCTCCCAGGTAACTGGAGGCTTGCTCATGAGACACCCATGCACAAGAAGCATGTGTAACAAATCTGGTGGCCTTAAATGACAGGGCTACAGCATTGGCAGGTAAGGGTAGAGCAGTGGATGTCATCTGTCTGGACTTGTGCAGGAATGGCTGAATGTTCAAGTAGAGATCCTTTATTATAGAATCATTAGGGATCGTGAGGGATCTTGGATGATCATCTAGTCCAATCCCCCTGCCACAGCAGGATCCCCTAGACCAAGTCACACAGGAACATGAGAAGTGCTCATCAGGGGTCTGATTAGGGTCCAGTGTTTTTTAACATCTTTACTGGCAACATGGACAGAGGCACTAAGTGCACACCCAACAAATTTTCTGATGACACCAAGCTACGTGGTGTGGTTGACACACTGGAGGGAAGGGAGGCCATCCAGACAGACTCTGACAGCCTTGAGAACTGGGCCCCTGCAAACTGCATGAGGTTCAACAAGTCCACGTGCAAGGTCCTGCACCCGTGCTGAGGCAATCCTAAGTGCAAATACATGTTGGGTGGTGAATAGATTGAGATCAGCCCTTAGGAGAAGAACTTGGGGGTGTTGGTAGGCAAGCTCAAAATGAGCCACCAATGTGTGACTGCAGCCCACAAGGCCAACAATATCCTGGGCTGTGTCAAAAGAAGTGTCACCAACAGGTCAAAGGAGGTGATTCTTCCCCTCTACTCAGCTTTTGTGAGATCTCACCTTGAGTACTGCGCTCAGTTGCAGAGCCCACAATAGAAAAAAGGGACATGGAACTGTTGGAATGTGTTTAGAGCAGTGCCACAGGGATGATAAGAGGGCTGGAGGACCTCTCCTGTGAGGATAAGCTGAGGGAGTTGAGGCTGTTTAGCCTGGAAAAGAGAAGGTTCCATGGGGACCTTACAGCAGTCTTCTAGTACCTGAAGGGAGCAGACAGAAAAAAATGGAGATGGACTTTTTACAAGGGACTCTGGTAATAGAGCAAGGGGAAAACTCTTTAGAAGGTAGATTCAGATTGGATCTCAGGAAGAAATTCCTCATTATGATGGTGGTGAGGCACTGGAACAGGTTGCCCAGAGAAGTTGAGGATGCTCCTTCCCTGAAAGTGGTCAAGGACAGGTTGGATGGCGCCATGGGCAATGTCATCTAGTAAGAAGTGTCACTGCCAATGGAAGAGGGGTTGGAAGTACATAACCTCTGAGGTCCCTTCCAAGATAAGCCATTTTTTGATTTTATGATTCAGTGTTTCTGAACAGCCACTTCCTGCTTCTGAAGGAATGAAAGGAAAGGTTTCTGAAGGAAACAAAAGATAAAGTGGTTACATGCTTAAAGTACAGTTACAGAGGGTTTTATTGCTCACACTGACTTAAACATGTCTTCTATATAAGATGACTCTCTAATAGCATAGTTTGGGTATTAGTTAAAAATTCACCAAACGGGTTTCTTAAGCACTGTGGAACAGCCTGTCCAGGGAAGTGGTGAAGTCACCATCCCTGGAGGTATGTAAAAATGTGTAGGTGTGGTGCTGAGGGACTTGATTTAGTGGTGGTCTGTCAGTGCTGGGACTTAGACTCTGGTTTTGTCAAATATTGCAGAGCGACACATCAGAAGCACAACAGAAAATTACCACTTGATTAAAGAGAAGATATTCTGTCACACTTCTTCCAAGAAAAAGCCTTCTAAATTTGAAGCAGCATGCTACTGCCCAATTACAAAACAGTGGGGGATCAGGAAGAGATGCAAGAGGGACGTGAATTATTCTAGCTTTTGCATGTACAAGGACAAAGCCAAATGCACATTCAAATATTACTGCAGAGGTAATGAGACCAAAGCACAAAAGAGAATCTTTAAGAAAACAGCTTTTTCAGAGGTACTTACAATACATTGCCAATTACACTACAGGATCAGTTTGTCATTGAATTAGAAACCTCAAAAATTAGAAATTCTCCTGGAACTTCCATCACAGCCTGAATTGTGAAGATACCATGCTGCTGACAGTTGTGACTGCTTACTTCAAAGAATATTAATAGACATCTGGTATTTGTTTTTAAAATAATTGACACAGAGTGATTTTCAGGGTGATACAGGAGAACATGTTTATGTGAGTGTTCACTTGATGGAAACAATATCAAACGAAAGGGGAAGAAAATCCCTTTAGTATAAGCATTTCTGTTGAAGTAAAACATAGATTCATTCTGAGTTGACCTGGTATTTGTTTAGCATCTGAGCAATCCCCATTGCTTTGACATTTTCCTTAAAGGCTGTAGCATTAGGGACTGCCAATGTTGATAGCAAATATATGACCAATGTTAACTGACAGAAACAGACTATGATAGACTGGTGCAAATTCTAATGTAATTATACTGTGTGTGCCTTTTCAGAAATTAACACGTCAGCACAACAGACCTGCTTATGCTCCAGTTTGTGTAATTTATGTAAGCAATCTCAATTCAACCATGCTGTGCATATACACACAGTTGGGTTCCATCCTCTCAGCTTATGTAAACTCAAAGAACAATTGAAAGTATCATGCATATAAAACATACCTATATTAAGTCACTTTAGGTTCAGAGCACTGTCTTCACTTGTCCTTGAAAAAGGAAATTCAGCTTCTTGGTTGCCAATTCAATGAAGGTGAAGATGCCAAACTGAAGTCCTCCAGTGCTCCCATTTTGATATATCTGCCTCCTCTTTCAGAATTAGCTGGCAGAATTGCATATGAGACACAAACTTATTTAACATCACAAGGACTCTCCTATGATCCACAGGTGAGCTACAGAAAGGAGACATACCTCTTAAATGCTTTGAATCATTGTCTACCTGTCTTATCTGCACATCTAGTTTAGACAGTAAAAACTAATCTTCCTGAACTACCTTAAACCAGTTACCTAGTGTCAGATGCCTTATTCAGGAGGGTAGATTCTGGCACAAAGTCTACTTAAGACAGTCTTCTACAGGATGCACTAAGACAAGTTGTAATGAACTGAGGACAGAGAGTTTTCATGTGAGTATCACCTCATTTGTTGTGTAAGCTGGAAGGTATGCAGTCAATAATCTACACAGGGCACTGTGGAAACAGAAAAATACGTAACAGCAAGGGCGGTTAAATGCCTTCTCAGAAGAGAATCCTTTCCTCCTACTTGACCAACCTAGTGGATTTCTGCGATGAAGTGACTACATCAGTGGATAAGGAAAGAGCTACAAACATCATCTATCTGGTCTTCTGTAAGGCCTTTGACACAGACCTGCCCCCCCAACGTCCTTCTCTCTAAGCTGGAGAAACATGGATTAGAAGGGTGGACTGTTCAGTGGACAAGGAATTGATTTGTTTGTCACCTTCAAAGACCAGTGATTAAAAGCTCGATGTCCAAATAGAGATTGGTGTCAAGTGGTGTCCTTTAGGAGAGTCCATATATTGACCAGTGCTGGTCAGAATTTTCATCCATGATACAGACAACGGGACTGAGTTTACCATCAGCATGTTTTGCAGAGGACACTAAAGCTGAATGCTGTGGCAAATAAGCCAGAGGGATGGGATCACATCCAGAGGGACCTCAGTAAGTTGGAGAAGTGGGCCCATGTGAACTTCATGAGATTTAACAAGGCTGAGTGTGAAGTCCTACACCCAGGTCAGGACAATTGCTGATACCAATACAGGCTGGGCAATGATGTGACTGAGAGCAGCCCTGCAGAGAAGGACCTATGGATACTGGAGGACAGAAGACTAGACAGGAGATAACAATGAATGCCTGGGGGGCTGGAAGGCTAGAGCACCTCTCTTAGAAGGACAGCCTGCGTGAGTTAGTCTTGTTCAGCCTGGAGAAAAGGCAGCTCTGGGATGACTTTATTGCAGCCTTTCAGAACTTAAAGGGAGTCTACGAGACAGGTGGGTAGAGACTTTTTAGCAAGCCCTGTTGTGACATCACAAGGCGTGATGGTTTTAAACTACAAGAGTGTAAGTTTAGGCTAGGTATTAGAAGTTTCTTATGAGGGTGGTGAAACACTGAAATGAGTTGTCCAGAGAGGTGGTGGAGGCCCCATCATTTGGAACATCCAAGGTGAGGCTGGATAAAGCACTGAACAACCTGATCTAGTTGAAAGCATCCCTGCTTTCCACAGGGAGATTGAACAAGACGGCTTTTGAATTCCCTTCCAACCCAATGCATTCTGTGATTCTATGATTCTGCTTGCTAGGATTCCTAAGCAAGATAATTCTGGCTTTTTCATACATAGTAACTTCACCATCATCACTGAAGTATCCAAAAATAATTTGATTATGCTGTTACCAGTTTCCCTCCCCTCTTATTAACACTGCTTTCACTCACTCTGCTGAAGCTGTGGCAATGGCACGAGTCTGCTTTTGAGTGCTTCAAGTCATGCCCTACTGAAGCTGAGCTAATACATCTTTTCAAACTGCCTTAATGCTTTCATGGTAAGTTTGTACACAGATCCTGCCTTTCTCAAACATATTATCTAAAATTCTTCATTCTCCCTCCCTGAGACAAAAATTCTGTCTACCACATCACTACTCCCAAATACAGTGATAATGACAGCTTCAGTTGGCAAAACATAGTTAAGATCCAAACTATGCTGCAAATCAGCCCCAGGACACACAAGTGTTTTTAACTGGGTCTGGTAACGGTTTTCTAAACAAGTTGCTGCCAGAGCTGCATTTATCATCTTAGTCAGATTTCTGATGATTTCACTAGCAACCTGTTTGGAGTTTTTTACCAAAGAATTTCCATTGAAGGCAACGGTAACCTCAAGGTCAGAGACCCTGAGCCTGACTCATAGGGACTCCATTAACTAAGAGAGCAATGAAATGGCAATAAGGGGCAGTAAAAACTTAGCTAGCTGAAAGTGATGACAATACGACACCCTTCTTCTGGCTGATATTCAGATGACGTTGTAACTACCACAAAGTCATTTCCTCCAAGTAGGAGGTTGTTACAGTTTCCTTGCAGTCTGTGCCTCCCTGCAGCTGTGTAGGAACCAGAATACGAAAGCTCCATCAGCTCCACTCTATCTTAATCCTAAACAGAGTATTCCCCAAAGCCTCCTTCGTTTTGAAAACCATATAAAATGACAGCCACAGATTCCCAAGAAGAAAAAAAACTTTAATATCTGAAGGATATGCCTCCAAATAAAATACTTCCTTTCTAAATTAGTTCAGGTTATTTATTTTAAACCAAACAGACACAGTCTTTATTTACAAAAATATTCTATACACCAATCCCTGGGGCACTAAGCTGTACCATTTGTGGTGATATTCCTTAGTAAAATATGGTGAATTTACACTGGAAGCTAAAGAGTGACACTGATCAGACCAATGCAACTTCTAACAAACATTTATCCTATTATTGATGACATCCAGTACCAGCGTTACACAATGTATTTACCAGTGCCAAGTTGCCCTACCATTTGACTTCCAATTGTCTTTGGTGCAGTTTAAGCTCCTTTACTCCTCTTTTTGTTGTGGACATGAAGTGCACTATTCCCTTTCTCTTTCTGCAGTCACTTTTTGTGTATTTGGTGACTGCAGTCTTTGTTCCACCACACTGTCTTTTCTTTATTTAAGGAGTAGTGTGCCTCTCCAAGCAGAAGCAGCTAATATGTAAAGAAAAAAATCAACAACACCAGTAAAATTGCTTAATTTATGCCATCTTTAATAAATATCAGCAAGAAAGGGACAGATACCTCGTGCCCTAGGTTGATTTCTTTTAGCTATAGATAAATCAAATAACTAACAGTTATTTGCCAGTTACTAAGAGTTCATGGTATCTTATTTCTTGGTTGAGCCTTTTCTTTTAAAGCTGCTCCAAGTGAACATCCTAAATTTTGGGCTGTATCTTAAGCATAATTTGATTTAATAGAGCAGTAACAGTATAGTCAAGGTGGCAGGAACAATTTGGGAATACTTAGGTTAACTGCTGCGACGATCAACGCTTTTATGTCTTCATGCCTGTTGAGTACTTTATTCCAGGTAGGCAAATCAGATTTCCCAAATAGGTTTTCAGATGACTTCCGCTTACAGTAAGTGGATAATGTTTAAACACAGTGACAGAGCCCACAAGAGCTTCCTATGACCTAAAGCCAAAGTTGCTCCAGATAAAATTTAAGTTTATTTTCCAGCAGGCATCCATCTAGGCCACAGAAACTACCACCATTCACAGGCTGCTGCTGTGCAGCATCAGTGTCCAAGGTTTTAGAATTTCATACTTACCCTTCACATAAAACAATTTACACAGTATATTCAGTGTAAAACCCTATAATAATGCAGTATTACATGTGAAAACTCAAAGCTTA
This sequence comes from Upupa epops, assembly GCA_013397515.1. Lineage (NCBI taxonomy): Eukaryota > Metazoa > Chordata > Aves > Bucerotiformes > Upupidae > Upupa > Upupa epops. The sequence goes on from VZRI01013202.1 coordinate 153,012, forward strand.
AAAGAAAAATTAAAAATTAGATTTAAGGTTTCCAGAGCAACATGAAAGTCCCTTAATGTTTATTCCTTCACATGATCCCATGATTTTGAGATATTTCATAGAATCACACAGAACCACAGAATGTTACTGGTTGGAAGGGACCTTGACTGTATCACAGTATCACAGTAATGACAAGGCTGGAAAAGAACTTAAAGATCATCCAGTCCAACCTAAAACAAACCAAGTAAACCTAACATCTGGCATCTAGATCACGCCACTCAGCACCTCATCCAGCCTAACCTTGAACACCTTCAGAGATGGTGACCCAACCACCTCTATGGGCAGCCCGTTCCAAAACTAGATCACTCTTGCAGTAAAAAGCCTTCTCCTAATGTCAAGTCTAAACCTCCCTCGATGGAGCTTAAGACTGTGACCCCTTGTCCTGTCTCCAGAGTCCAGGGAGAAAAGACCTCATAAAAAGGCCCACTCCAGCTCTGGTGTTGAGGATAAAGTCGAACGTGGAAAATGTATGGGCGTGGTGGTGTCAGGCTGATGATAGGCCTTGATCACCTTGGAGGTCTCTTCTGACCTTAATGATTCCACGATAACATATCTATCACCAGTATCTAAATTTAAGCAGCAATACACTTAACAGTAGTAACGACTGAGTGTTTACAAGTGTAAGTAAAGGGGGAAAACTGAGTTCTGCAGTTCTGCTACCAAGTGTAGGAATGTAATCAGAATTCCACGAAGTGCGGTTACAACATTTAAAAAGTTTAATTTAAAATAACGTCTCATAACTTACAGGATGTACTACATATGCACTACTATGCACATATGTACTATACATTCCCTGTGTAATTACATGTACACATCCATAAAGCATAGATCCATATAATCATAAATATGAATTCATCACTTGCCTTTAGTTTCATGTGGCTATCAAGTTTTCCTGCTTAATGATGAAACTGTGCATATTTCAATGTTCAACTAAAATAAGGATAGTGCAGCTCACATAAAAAGCTCTCATTTTACTATATTACAAGATGCAGCACTAGATGGTTCATCTGAGTCATCCAGACAGTATTTTTTCCATAGAAAATTTTCATTTTTTTTCCAAAGAGATCTTTCGTACACTTCTGTCACTGGAGGCCCAGGTGCTCTTTCACATAGCTTCTCTATGACTGCTACATCTGTGAGCTTTCTGAGATTCTCCTCATTCTGCTCATTCAGCATGTCCCAGAAATCTTTTGGTCTCTCCTTTGAGTTTTGTACTTGCCCTGCAGGGCATCTCTTTGGTGACTCTGTTGGGCCATTTCCATCATTTCTGAAGAGGTCACTGAGAACAGAGGTATCTCCAAGTAAGTCCACAAAAGACTTTTTCTTGCAAGCCTCAGCTTTTCTCTCTCCATTTTCTGACCAAGACAGGGATCTTTTTCTTGGCAGCTCTGTTCCTTCTGAGTCCTGCTGTCCTTCATGACTTTTTACAGGCAGTACCTCAATTATTTTTGATTTACTGCTTAATGAGCCAGATGCCCTAAAATCCTTGAATGCCTGACTGTTTCTCCTTTCGATATGTTGAGTAGCAACAGTGGGTGATTGTTTATATTTTGTATCAACACATACATCTTGGAAGCAGGAGCTGCCGTGAAGCTGCTCTACCTCTTTGCAGCTATGTTGGTTCTGCATTTCTGCATTTCTGCTCAGCAGTAGTCTTTTAGCTGATGAAGATCTAGACTTAGACTTTCCACAATTATCACTGGATTTTCTTCTTATGGAGTGTACTGTACCCAATTCTTTTTCCTCATGGTCACGTGAAACTTGTGCTGGTATTTCAAAAGTGAAGAAAGACTCCATTTCTGGATGCTTGGAAACATAGAATTCTTTCAACATCTTCTGCCTTGTTTCTGATGTAGCTTTTGCAATATGTTCTGCAAGTTCTTCCACTGATCTCATATTAAAATGGGATACCATTTCCTCAAATTGTCTCCTGCAATTACCAAGAAGGTAAAACATGTTATTCTGACACCTCTGACCACAAACAACAATTTTCAATCAATTCCTTATATCCCAGAAAGCAACCACTGCAGTAACTTACTAGGACTCATTTTTTTTTAATTAGGAAAGGAATGATCTTCAAATAAATGAAAGGCCTTGTGAATTCCAAACTGCAGTGTGACTACCTCAGCTTATCATGCAAAGACGTAGTGATCTTTAGTGTAGACCAGATGTCAGAAGGTATTTAGCTACCAAAAAGTAGCAGATGGACAAATGGTAGACTGCTAATTGTCTTCTTTCAGCACACAGCATTTCCAAATGTACTAAAGTTTAATTGAAAGACAGGTGCTCACCTGCTTAACATTTAAAAGTGACCATGCTCAACCTTTTTGCCAAGTTTAAGCTATTATTTCAAAAAATACCCTCAGCCAGCTCACTGCCTTTGCACATTTTACCTGAACAAATTATTGTTAACTATGACTATGAATTGGGTAGTTTTGGCATAAAAGATTCTCCTCTACCTGCCTCTTAAATACTCGAGATTTTTCAGTATCTGTAACAGTAAGCAAGTCTGGCACTTCAACCATAACAGACAGCTGAGGCCAGCTGGCTAATAACAGATTCTGAACATTTGTAGGCATTACCTAGATACCAACTCTCATACAGTGATTATGTTAAGAACAAATTGAAAACATGTACACTACATCTCAGTACTATGTATTTGCCTAGTTAGCTACAGCTTTCTGCTATTTCAGCATACGGTGTGGCTATTGCTACTGCACTTCTACCTATGCACCAGTGGAATGTAAGCATTTACATTAATAATGGCAATAGCTTGGGAAGATAGAAGAACAAGGTGACAGAAAAACCACTACCCTCCCAAAATTGAGGAAAACATGAAGATTAAAAATTAGTGAGACCTGTATTACAAAATAAACAGAAATTCCAATTTTTTGAAGTTTTTCCATGAAAGCAGTGAGAGCTGGGCAAAACCAGTAGGCAGTTGGAAGCTTACACTGCAAGAATTCATTTTTCTACATAGTTTAAACACTGGTTTGCAGTACTGTACGATGCACATATCATGAACACTTGTTGGTGATGAGATCTGCAAAACTATGTAATATATATGGTACACTGAATCAATAATTTAAAGCAATTTGTGAGTTCTATTAATTTTGTTAATCAATTATGATACTCTTTCCACGGTGTAAGTTTTATATCAGTTCTGCTCTTGCTATAAAAAAATAACCAGTATTCCCTGAGTATGACTGAAACAAAGACAACAGCAACTGCCTAGAGGGAAGTTAATTTCAGACTTAGAATTTTGCTTCCATTTCACCAAAACAGTCTCACCTGCGGATTTCTTTGGGTGTCTTTCCAACCAAGAAGGTGGCTGAACCCACTCTATGCACTTTTTTCGTTTTCTGGGTCACAGGATGCGTAACATACAAGTGATGTTGATTACTGTTCAGCAACATTTCTCGACCTCTCTTAGTATTTTTCTCCCCTGTCTCATCTTCTGAGTTTTCTTCATTTATCTAGTAAAATGAGACATTATAATCGTCAAAATAGCTGTGTCTCTGACATAACAATGAGTGTTACTGTGCCGAATTATGCCACTCTTGGCTAGTGCTCAATGTTTTGAATGTTAAGACTGAGATAGGGAGCAGCAGTATAAACTCCCTACTCAGTCACCAACTTCCAGGGACACTGAGGGCAAGGTACTCTGAATGTAACGTAGGATATTTTTCCAAAGGGGTTAATTGTGAGGCTAAATTAATAACCTCTGTGTTTCTAATGCAAAACCAGGAATCACACACAAACATAGACCCAAATTCCAGTTACAACCTCCAAGTATTAACAGAACACAGAAAATGTGTGTGTCAATATCATACAGTCTTACTATATACATAATAGCTTCCTGTATTATCAAGAGTAATGGATTATTTGGATTCATGGCTTCCTGCTTGTTGACGTATGTTTTACACAATTTTTACACAGTATATATTCAGAACTCTGAGTTTAACACTCGAACTATAAATAATCACAACAGTAATCAAAGAAAACCAAGTTAAGATTAAAAAAAAAGTGTTGTCAGTATCACAATCTCTAACAGACACATACAGATTTATTAAGAATTGTAAAGATACTTCTGGAAGAGGCACTGTTACACTTATGTTCATAGGAACAGGAAAAAACTGACACGTTACACTTCATTATACTACTGATGAAATTAAAGCACTAAACTTCCCCTTTGCCAAAACACATACCAAAGGAATTATAAAAATTAAGGAATGTTTCTGAAGAGTGAGGAAAACCAGAAAAAAAACCCCAAACCCAACAGAAAATCAATGATTTTATTTTTTTCTTAATGAAATCAGGGGAAGAGTAACTACTTAGTTATGTCTTCAGTCCCCTTATTAACTTTAGAGATAAAAACACGAACTGTGTTCACACCTTGTCATGTCCATTCAAAATTTGTTTTTGTGTCTAGAATGTTAAATCCAAAATATGCAGGAGCTAATGCCAGTGAAAGCCCATGGACACTGAGATCCTCCTGAAAAATTTATCTCAGCTCTCTGGAGCAAAGCTGAGTAGTTAAACGACATTCAGTTAGGCTGAAACAAAACAACTGACTCCGTTAAACTTTTGAAAGCTTGCCAACTCCAACCCAACCCCCAACTCCCAACTGCAATGTAATTTTTTGAAAATTTTGTGAGTAAAACTGTAACACTTGAATTCCAGTTTTTCTTAAGATGTCTCCACTAAAGGTCAAACCTGAACTTAGTTACTCTGAGCAGTGCAAGGATGAAGTTCTAGGTAGAGGTAAGGTTTACACATATATATGAAAATGGTATTATTCTACTAATACTACCATTTTAAAAAAGGGTAAACTTCAGACAATATTCCAGTGTTCTGTTCTCTTTGGAAGTTGACTTCATGTGTTACCCTCTTCAGATCTTTGCTCTCATGGTCAATTTCTTTCCAATTGTTTTTCATTGTTTGCTTTCTAACTCACCAAGTGAAGGATATTTAATTGTGCACATTTTTCTGCTTTCTGTTCTTCAAGCACTTTCTTTACTAAATTACTCCGTGTGTGTGTCCCCATTAGTTGCTCGTTCATGAAATTCCATGTTGACTTTACCACACTGGCCTAGTTCACCTAAATTACCTTGTGTATCATGTGTCAGACAATCTGGCAAAGAAAGATGGAAACAAATAGAATTTCATTCAGCCAGGAACCTCTGATGCTTTTCTTACACTACTTATACTAGCACGTTTAATCTATTTGTATTATTGAATGTCAGACCCTTTATCAATTAATAAATGACTAAAAATATGCAATAATAAAGAAGACAAAAGGCTTTCATTATGGAAAACACATAGGAGGGACCATTATATTTAAGTATAGTACTGTACATCCATTAATATACTTAAATGAGTGTTGTGGAACTTCCTAAAAGAACGTATTCGTTGTATAAGATCTGACTACAGTGTTTAATCATTATGGGAGAACGTGAAAAATTATAGTGATCAGTCCATAAGTGTATCTCCAAACTACAGAGAGATTCAACGAAAAGAAATAATTGTTCATAGCTAAGTGGTGTAATGGGTCACAAACCATCACCTCTTGGATTATGTTCTGCTCCCTATTTGGTCTCCCATCGCAAGGGGTGGAGTACCCAGGGAACTACTAGGCCTGCTGTTGAGGAACATGGCAAAGAAAGCATTAAGTACCTCAGCTTTTTCCACATCCTTCGTCACTGTTTCCACCCTGCCATCCAATACAGTTGAGGTGCTGGAACAGGTTGCCCAAGGAGGTTGTGGACGGCCCCTCCTTTGAACTGTTCAAGGACAGGTTGGATGTAGAGATATCCCTTTCCATGACAGGCGGTTAGAACTAGATGAACTTTAAGGTCTCTTCCAACCCAACCATTCTATTATTCTCTGAAGAGTCTCCCTAATCCTCCTTTTGCTGCTAATGTATTTAGAGATATTTTTTTAATTGCCTTTCATTGCAGTAGCCGGGTTGAATCCCAGTTGGACTGTGGCCCTCTGCAAGTTCAAAGCTGGCAGTTGTGCTGACCCTACCTCCTTCTCCAAGAACTGAAAACTGTCTTTCATATCACTATATCCAAGCTGGCCTCCACCCTTCACAAGCCCCACAAAGTTCTTTTCTGTGCACAGGCAGCAAGTTTCCTTAGTTGGTCCCCCTTACCAGTTCTGTCATGAACTCCAGGAACCTCTGGAACTGTTTCCTCTCTACTACACTTTATTTTCAACAGACACATGGGAAGTTGATGTCCCCCATGACAAGAAGGAGTAGCAACAGTGAAACTTATCCCAACTTACTACAGAGTATATATTCTGCCTCTTCCTGGTTGTGAAGTCAGTTACAAACTCTCACTATAAAATCTGCCTTGCTGACTTCCCCTTGATTTTTACTCATAAACACTAATCAACACCACCTGTCCTTCCTTGCCTATCCTGTCTGCAATTCTGGTAGCCATCAACTGCAGCATTGTAGTTGTGTGAGTCTCCCACCACAGTTCAGTGATGGCAATTGTATCATAGTTTCCTTGTTGCACAATAGCTTCCAGCTCCTCCTGTTTGTGACACATGCTACATACATTAGTGCAGATGTAATTCAGCCAGACTAATGGTCCCACCAGCTTTTTGTGAGGGAGAAGCCCCAATATACTGCACAGCACAGGTCTACATATACTGCACAGCACATCATCTGATTAGTCTTCTGAAATGCATGTGCCACAAAGCCAAAGAAATACTTGTTACAGTAGACAGTTATCTGCTACAACCATTTAAATTGAAGTTTTATAAAAAGATACACAGCAAGCATGAATGGAGTTAGCCTTCACTAAATGCTGAACAACATTAAGAACAGTATCATATTTGTGGTGCATGCTATGAAATTTCCACTCATCAAAGTAGAAATCTTCCACGTCCACTTTGCCACATACTTAATAGTCATCGGACAGGCTAAGTGCCCTTACAATGAATAATGTGTACCATCATTATATATTTCTGCATTCTTCACATCTTCTCTTTTGTTAAACCAGTACCTTGGTGAGTACATGTGTGAAAAAGTCCAGCAAAGTAATTCCATTAACATACAACAGAAAAAAATTGACTGAATTACTGAATGCAACATTTTTTCTATTTTATTCAACTTCATGTACTTCCATTTTGCCTCAAAAATATTCATACAAAATGCAAAAGACATGAACAAATTTTTTTCAAAGAAATATGCATAAAACAAAGGCTGCAAACTGTTTAGCTGAAGGGAACATTTTTGGGATTAAAAAAAAATGAGAAAACGTAAATCAAAGAAATAAAGTCAATGGAAGCACAGTTTGCTACTGCAAACTAGGAAAATAACATGTACAAGCGCCCTCATTACTTTCTGTCTTACACCTGTTTTTTCATGCTACTCCCTTTTCACTTACTGCCCTTAGTCCAAAGAGGCTATGTAATACAAAGGGAAATGAGAGGGATTATTGCACAGTTGTGCAGAAAATAGTTTTTAAAGTATTCAGAAAACCACAGTCTCTTACACACGTGAAGAAATACTTCAAAGAAAGTGTTTATAGGGTTCTATAGGGTTTTCAACATAAAACACATATCCTTCTACTGCAGGAGTTCTTTTCCTCCATTCCATATTCTTTTGATACATGTACCTTTTAGTCTTCAAAGCATGTATCAAGTTTTGGATACTAGCAATCTATTTCTTCTAGCTACATTCTGAACAGAAGCTGTAATGAAGAGTTCAGCAAAAAATGGCAGCATATGCACACTTAGAGTCCCACATATCTCACATTTACAGGTAACAGTTTTCAAGCAAAGTAGTCAAGTCACACAGCTGAGCATCAAGCAAAAATTGAAGCACCATCATACAGCAGTCATTTCTAATTAGAGATGCCATCCTGAATCAGTAATAGCTCTTGGATCTCTGTGTGACCATCTGTCTCCTGCTGCATGGTTACACAGGTTTTAAAAGTAGTATACAATTACAGCTAATTTTTGTCTATCTTTGACATTACAAAACTTCAGTACCCGTTCTTTCCACAACAGGCATAAAGAAGAGCCTCTACACTCTGGAACAATCCATGCTAATCCATACACACATATCCTCAGACGTGACTGAACTGACTGGCCGCCTTGAGGTGGCCACCTAGAGAATCCTGTGACTTCCATCTTCCTCTCTTTCGGCCCCCTGAAGCAAGGCAAATGAGAATAATGTTCCTATTACAGCACGATGAAAAGAGACAGTAGAGTGAAGAGAGGTTGGCAGTAAGATAAGTAGAGAAAAAAAGAGAAACAGAGGTTCAGGGGTATTTGCTTTTTAAGCTGCCTTACATTTGCGGCAATTCCTCACGCCACCACACACAGAGAATGGCACTCTACCTTCAAAATTCTGAATATGAATATGTTACTCCTCAGCCATGGTTGTACTGTGTGTATCTTCCTCACTTTTACTGCATAACTGAACAATGTATCACTATGTTAAGTAACTTTCTGGATACTGACTCCCAGTCAGCAGTAAACCTCTCTGACTTCCCCACTCACAGCTGAGGCAGTGTTAACAAGCTTTTCTCGTCAGGTATGCATGAAACCACTGCTGCCAGATACCCAGGACACATTCCATCACACAGTTTCATTGTTTGTTTTCGTTTCTAAAACAAACAAGAAAGGCCTTCTCAAATCTCTAGCTGCTTCAGTCACCTAAATTATACAAAAATGCATGAAATGCAGTAAATTCAATATGACTGTCCCTTTAAAATACAGCTTAAAATTAAATAGCTAACCCTTACGCCACATTCCACTGTATATTTTCCCACTCCCTTCAACACCCCCAAAAATAATATCTTTCCAGGTGCATTGTGAGTTGGAGTTGTTTTTACATGATTGTCATTATTAGATGATTATCAGATGATACTGCATTCCAGTGAACATATCTACCCAAATTACAATTCTAAATAATTGTAGCTCATATTTTATCCTGGTATGTTTTTTCTTGTTTTTGTGATGTTTTTGGTTTACTTTTTTCCCTGAGAGCTTCTCCCATAGTATGCAGAAATTTCTATGACCTTCTGAAGTGCTATTATTGAGCATATGTTTTTCCTATACATAATCTCTACTTTACCCATGTTTTCTCTATGTGAGGACACATAGATGTTTGCTATGCAACTGCTCATTCTTGGTCTTGTTTTATTCTCTCTTCTACAGGTACATATGTCAATCATAATTTAGGATTTCTTCCTAAATTATTCTGCATGTCAGGGAAAATCAAGAATAATCATGTTCACATGAAACTTCATGTAGTTACTTAATATTGTCCAGATGGTCAAAATAATTTAAAAAGCTTTCCAATATTGAGATGGTCTTTGATTTCAACGGATTCCTAACTAAAGAATTAAAAAAAAAAAATTAAAAAATACTAAATATAGAGGAAAATTGAAAAAGCACATCCACAGATTCAAATATGCCTGAGTCTCATAATAATTCAGAATTAATTCTGATATGAATATTAATTTTCCCTCCAAATTTAACTTTCCTAATGGCAAAGCAGTCTCACACTGAATTTGCCTACTGTTCAAACAAAACAGGCCTATAGAATGAGAATTACATGTAGTTGTATGTACCTCAACTACCTTAGAAAATAGGGGTAACTTAGCTTAAAACTTTAGAAAACCATACTGCAATCACATTAACATTCAAACTTTCTGAACTAAACAACACTACTAAGAATGCTGGCTTTGCTTGCAGAAGTATTCAATATTTAATAGTATCACAGCAGGCCAATAGCTCCACTATTCTTCTACCTACAAACCTAGACTTTTTCCAGGTTCTAATTACACCTTCAAAATATTCTGCCAACATCAAGAGACCTGTATTTAGTTACACCTGCCGACAAAACCAAGTAATAGCATGTAGCTACTGTCTCCTGCTTGGTTGACCCAGATCGTGTTCTCTGTTTCACACTTAATTCTGACTGTTTCTTCTCCAATCAGGTAATAGACAAGAATTTCTTACTAGTAGTTTATTTTTTGACTCTCTAACATGAAGATTTTCTGTAAGCAATTTCCACTTTCTTGCACTATAAAGCTGATCATATATCAACACAGTTATTACTACTGTTGATAATGAAAGATAATACATTCTCTCTCAGAATCAAGGTATTTGCTTATTCCTGCAGAAGACTGTGCACTCACACCTATCTTGTTTCACCCACTCATCCCTCCATCAAATTGCAGCAAACCAAAGCCCTACCCATACACCGTAAGCAGATGAAACTACATGTTTCAAAGAATGCCACATATGAACTCACCATATTTAAAAACCCTCACCAAAAGCCATACTGAAATGGTGGATTCTATTGTGAACAGCAACAGTAAATTCAATAAAACAGCATTACAAGCTAATCACTGTGGCACAATTATTTTAAAGCTGGATAGCATTCCCCATCCTAGAAAAGCTAGGATAATGGAATGTTATCTCCCAAGAGCACATGTTTTGTATACAGCTATCAGAACTTGTTGAATCAGAAAGCTGTGCAAACACACTGTGATAAGAGTTACTATCACTGATAGAAAGTCTTTGTTTAAATACTCTGCAAAATGTCAATGTAATACAAGTAAGATGGAATTCTTAATGACACAACTTTTGTATTTACAGTATTCTCAACAGCACTTAAATCTGCATTGGGGATACAAAGGCTGCAATTTTTCCTAGGCTGACAGCATGCTTAGTTCTCTCATTTACACCACACTGCAATAACATAAAGAGGGGTTTACCATTAATCCAGGTTTTACTACAAAGCATCTCGTTATTTCTCTGTCAAACACTGGCAAGAGTGCCAAATGTCTGTCATCCAATTCAGAGGATTAAGTCTTCTTTTATAGTGTGATTCTTGTGTGAATTTATAAAAATACAGATATAGTTTCTTAGAGCTGGTCACAGTCTATATTTTGGCCCGAATACATGCTGCAGAGGGTGAATATGACAGCTGGCAGGAAGCTGAGGGGAGAATACATCCTCCCCCTTTTCAGTCACCACATTTCTGTTGCCATAGTGATTAATCCTCAATTGAATGGCTGTCTTTGTACATTTCTATTCAGCAAAACTTTCAGTAAACTTAAGTTGAAAACACGCAGCTGACTGAGAAAAAAAGAACCTCCACATATTCAACAGGTACAGTACAGGCTCTTGTGACTAACATTTTTGCACATACTAAAATGTGCAAATTAGCTCCAATGTGGGACATCAGCAGTTTTCCAAATTATTTAGTATGTCCTGTTCCCATTTTTTGCCCTTTTTATAAAGCCTCCAAGCCTTCTCCAAAGTCTTCCCTATCCTCCAACCCCTCCCCCTACTCCAGGCCCTATTGAAGAAATACTACACAAATTAAGCTTTATAGGAACTACAGAAAGCCTATTCCAGACTTTTGTACTTGTGTAAAACATTTCACACAGGCTGTTTCTGTCAATTAACACAGAAATTAATTAGGAAATACATTAATTAATGCAGCCATTTAATTCAAAATTGACTAGAAACATTAGAACAAGATACTTAATCTTGCCTTTGAGAGGCTTCTCTTATGGTAGCTAAGAAAAAAACCTCACAAGTTCTGCAAACACCAAAACAAGGAAAAAGCTCAAGCACTAAAAATCCAACAGGTTGTTTGGAATCCGAAATCCACCAGAAAAAGAGGATAAATAAAAAGCAAAACCTCTAAAGATACTTAGTCGATTATTAAAGTCTTGGAGAAGATGTTAACATGTTCACCTTTTCCTCCAAAACAGCAATATCAGAATAAATATAGCAAAGTATTACCTGAATAACTTACAGCTTTTTTTTTTTTTGAAATGCTATAATAACTGTAGTACTGCTCTAAACATCATAACCAGGTTTTGTGAGTACACTATGTCCAGACTATAGGCTCACGTCACACATTTTCTTTTTGAAGATTTTCTTTTCAGTATTTTTCCTTCTGCAGTTAACACCAGATAATTCTTAATTTTGGTTTTCAGGTATCTTAACAGATAACAAGTCTATCTGCAGAGTGTAAACAGAGGTCTTGAATTTAAACTGAAATGCCGAATACTAATTACCCAATGTCTTTAAATATGCTAAAGCCAACAGAATAGTGCAGGAAAAAAGAAAATTACTTATTCCAGTAGACTGACTTTTAATAAAATCTTCTTCCCTCATACTTCTACAGAAAAGACCAAAAAACACTTCTAATGAATAATCTTTTGTGAAACAGCGCTCAAAATGTATTTTGAGGTCACAAGCAAAAGGCAGTAACAAAGCCAATAGTAGCATGGGTACCAGCCACACTACATGGTACGTATTTGCCACCCACTGACAGAATACTGAAAGCCTGGTGAGATCCTCCCTGTACCATGACATCACAAAACTGACCATAATTTCTGCCCTTACCCTTATGATTGCTATGACAGATTACAAATTGACAGAGATCTGAGATTGCAAGGAGAGACACTTTAGAGCTTTCAGATCCTGGGATGTACCATAAATATTTAGAACTACAGAAGAAGCTGAGAGGTATTATTAACCTATAAAACAGTATAATCCACTTCAAAATTTCTTCAGGAACAGCTGCTTGACACACTTCTGCATGGAATGAAAATCCCTGGCTTTGTTTCGATTACTGAGAGTCTTGTATATTTCTAATTATTGAAATTTCAGTGCCTCCACATAAGCAATATCATCAGAAACATCAACCTTCTGAGGGAAGATTACCATACTGTACTTTTGTCTGTTCTTCTCAAAATCTATATTGATCTGACACGGCCAACTGAGGTCAATGTTCCAAACATGGACAATCTTCAGACACAGGATAATATGTACACTTCAGGAACAGCTGGCAGCAATTTAAAATAATTTTACTGTACATCTAAATATTCTACATGTAAGGGCTATCAAGTATGCAAATGCCATTTGTATCTATAAAAGAACTGTTAAGACTTCTAGGTACTCCCTGGTTATACTTGCAAGGTATGGTATAAGCAGATCTCCACTGATGTAGATGACTCTTAAAGGTCTTTCTATAAAGGGACAATGGTATCTCTTCATTGAAAATGCTATTCCAACCCACCTAAGTAAAAAATATGCTTCTAATTTTATTCATTCCCATGTACTTCTGTACTAAAGAGAAAATATTCCACAAAACACAATTTATTTTTGTTCTTCACAATCATGCAATAAAGCAAACCTTTCACGTTTGTTTGGTTCCACTGCTGTCATAAACAAACTAGTTGTCTTTAACTCAGATGATGGAGAGGATTTATTTTTATTAATGACATTCAATGAAAATAAGTTTTATGTTTCTGCTTTCATAGGGAATGTATATAATATTACTTCCAGTCCTTTTAGATTTTATCTAACCTTTCACTGCTGCTAAGTTGCCAAAGAGCAATCCCATTAAACTATTATTTCTTGATGACAGACTTCATATTGTGATAGCTGCTACCTAACTTGATTTTCAAGTCACACAGGATCTGTGGAAATACACACTAGCAATCATTCAATACTATAAACATGAACACTAACTAGTTTTCCCAATTCCTTAAAAAAAATTCCAACCACAAAAATAAGGAGTATGACTGCACTCCCTACCACCTCTGGAGAAAGAAGTAAGCCAGCACCAGTCTTGAAGCCAAATACCAGGATTGTTATAAAATCTGAAGCATAAAGCAAGCAAGAAGAAACAGTAAGATGACCTATTTCTAACAAAAAGAATCAAGATTTTATTCCCTTAAGTCCTTACAGTTACAGAACAAAAGCAGGACAAAATGTAGTTTTATTACTTTCAGAGAAATAGTAACACTGACAACATTAAGGATAGACTAATTATTACTGAATAAAAATGAACTTGGTTGAAACACGCAGTTCAAAAGGTTAAGATAAATGGGACTCTAAATTACAGTAGTGCCAACTGTTCAGATCCAACACAGACCTTCTGAGGCAAAATTAAGAAAAGAAGCTATTACCAAGACAAACATACTTTGTTATTGCAAAGTTCAAAATCTTACATTTTTTATAACCAATTTAAATTGAAGCTTATTTATTAATCACTCATGTTCTTAAAAAAATGTTCTACATACTTTCAAAGTAGAGTTTGAGGAAGAAAACCCCCTGCATTCCATGCTTCCTACCTTAAACAAGTATCTTCCCATGCAACCTCTCTCATTTTGAAGAGTCCTCACAGGTTATCAGCCTGCTCCAGTTTTGTCTCTACAACTCAAGTGTCTACATTAATCTTCATATTTCAGCAATAAAGAAAGGACTAATAAAGCTAAACTGCAGTCCATTTAACTACAAGTGGGAAGTGAGAGACAACATTTTTTTATTGCTTTCCAGCTACTTAATTTTGCTGTTTACTCATATTTACTCTAATTTCCATAAACCACCTCCTGAAACTAAAATATTTTAACCTAGGATGTAGAAGTTCATGGGAATTCAGTGAAATTCCAATATGATTTGGTGAGTACTGAATAGCAAGACATCAAGAACACGTCAATGTTTACATGCAAGAGGTTGTATTGATTACTTTTATTATTATTACATTTTTCTCATCACTTGGAAGAATCCTGTGGGCTAGGACTGTACAAGGTAAGGGGGCCCAAGATTGCTGCTTGATATTTAAACATGACTTCCTCCAAGCTCAAGACAAATGCATTCCTTTGAATAAAAAAACTAGTAGAGGAGGCAGAGGACCTGCATGGATGCGCAAGGAGCTTCTGGAAAAATATCAAATGGAAGACAGAAACTCATAGTTATGTGGGAATACAATCTGGTCACTTCGGAGGATTATAGACGTTGTCAGGATACGTAGAAATACAAGAAAGGACAAAGCCCTCTTGGAAATAAATCTGGCAAAGGAGGTGAAGGAGAACAAGAATTCTTCAAATACCTCAGTGGTAAAGAAGAGGGAAAATTTGGCCCACTGCTGAATAAGAGGGGAGCTCTGGTGACAGAGATTGCAGAGATGGCAGAGCTGTTACTGAATGTCTTTTCTGCCTCAGTCTTTACTGCTACATCAGCCCTTGGGAAACCCAGACCCTGGAATTAAGGGAGCAGGCTTGGAGGAATGAAGGCTCTCCACTAGTTAATGAGGATTAGGTTAGAGATCTTTTGGGTAAACTGAACATTCACAGATCCATGGTCCCTGAAGGGATGCATTTGCAAGTGCCGAGAGAGCTGGCTTGTGGTTGCTGTGCCACTCTATCTTTTTTGAAAGATCATGGAGAATGAGAGAGGTGCCTGAGGGCTGAAGACAGCTACTGTCACTCCAGTCTTTAAAAAGGGCAAGAAAGAAGACACAGGTAACTACAGACCAGTCAGCCTCACCTCCATCCATAGAAAAGTGATGGAGCAGCTCATTCCAGAGGCCATCACCGAGTACATGGAGGAAAAGGTTATCAGGAGTAGCAAGCATGGACCTACTAAGGGGAAATCATGCTTGGCTAATCTGATAGCCTTCTACAATAGCATGACTAAGGAGTAGATGAAGGGAGAACTGCACATGTTGTCTACCTTGATTTCAGCAAGGCTTTTGACACTCTCCCATAACACTGTTGGAGGTAAACTCGGGAAAAGTTTGTTAGATGAGAATTGGCTACACAACACAGCTGAGATGGCTGTGATCAGCAGTGCAGAGTCCAGTTGGAGCCTTGTAGTTTTCCCCAGGGGTCAGTACTGGCTCCAGTCCTGTTCAACATTTTCATTAACAACCTTGATAAGAAGGTAAGAGGTGTACCCTGATGATACAAAACTGTGAGGGCTGGCTGATTCACCACCAAGGTTCGGCTGTCATTCGGTGAGATCTGGACAGAATGGAGAGCTGGGCAAAGGGGAACCTAATGAAGTTCAACAAAGCATAGACGCACCTGCACCTGGGGAGAAACAACAACCTACACCACTACAGATTAGAGGTTGTTCTGCTGGAAAGCAGCCCCATGAAAAAAGACCTTAAGAGTCCTGGCAGACAGTAAGTTAACCATGGAACAGTGAGGAGAAACTTCTTTACTGTGAAGGTTACAGAGCACTGGAACAGACTGCACAGAGAGGAACCTCCTCCTTTGGAGATACTCAAAACTTGCCTGGACACATTCCCGTGTGACCTGCTCTAAGTGATGCTGCTTTTGGCAGGGGAGTTAGGTACATGATCTCTAGAGGTCCTTTCCAATCTCTACCACTCTGTGATTCTGTGATACGTACTGCCCATTACAACATTGTTCCATATGCCTGTCATTCTAGATTGACACTCATGTAAGTGAAAGCAAAAAAGCTGAACCCTTTTGGTCTTCAACCAAAACTTGCAGTTTGGATTTCCCAACTTAAAACTTATTCACAGTAATTGAAATCTTTGCTACTTTTTAAGTATTCTTGCAACCTTTTCCTACAGATATTAGTTATTTCTTGAAAAGTGTATCTTGTCTTTATTCAGAAATGCATTGTTATGGACAAACTGCAATGTGAAATTGCAAGCAGAAAGAGAGAGCTGGCATGGGTAAACTGACCACCACAAAGGAAACCTTGCTTTTGTCCTAAAGAGATCTATCCATAAAATGAAAAATAAGATATCCTTTTTTTGATTACTCCTAGAGAGTAACATAAATAAGACCATTTAAGTGTGCTTAACAAGGGATATAAGTATTATCAAGGTATTTATTATTCATGAGCCATAGTGCTATCAATTAAAGCTTTCATATGAATACTCCGCAAAATAAACTTCTAATTACAAATATGACCATTGACACCCAGAGTGAACAAAAAGAGCTACAGAACAATTCCTAAGAAACAGTTAGACCAATTATACTAGAATGTGACATCAGTGAGAAATTCAGCTGACAAAAGTTCTATCTTTCAATAATTATGAGTTTACATTTAACATTCTGGGATTTAATGCTGTAATTTTATTTAACTAAAATAATTATGGCAATACAAACTCTTTAGCTCTATTTTTAATATTACACCTAGTGCTACTTCAGTAAAAATGTTTTTCTAAGAAATTAGATTTCACTTAAAATCAGCATTTTCTCTATGATTACAGAATTAGTTGCTTTGACAGTGAGTGTTCTGGCTTAAACTGATGGCAGGTAAGTGAAAAAAGACCAGCAAAGATTGGTTATCAGAAAAGCAACAATATCATATTTTTCACATAACACCTTATAAAAAGAAAATAAAATAATGAAGAAAATAGTAGCAGTAGCACTCTAAGCAGATCATATTTTGAAATTACCCATGAAGCTCTGGTAGCTTGTTTTTTAAGGGCACAAAAAATTCAAAGTTTTGCCCTGAAGGAACAGGAAGACACCTAGGGATTACTTCTACATAAAATAATGAACAAGAAGTGAAGGAAGTGGCAGCATTCTTTATAACTACTGACGTCTTTGTTTCTATTTAGATTTCCAAGGAAATTCACACTACTGTTGTGTCTGAATGAAAAATAAAAGACCTTGGAAAAATGCACAATGTAATCATGAGCCCTTCACTTTTAATCCTCACAGTCACACAAATTCCAAATTATGAGATGTAAGTTATATGAACAATACAAATGAACTCCCGCAAATTAGTTTTAAACATAGGTATGTCAACATTTACTCCAAGAACTCTCATAAAAAATTTTTTCATTTGTATTTAGTTTTAGTAATGTTGTCAGCCATTACTATTAAAACAGTACCTTTCTACAGTATTTTTTGAGTAATTTTGACCAACTTTCCTGTCACTGAGATATTCTAATGCAAGTGCCTTAGAACTAAAAAAGCTTTACTTTTAGTGGTAGCCTGGTTTGATCTTCCCAGTGTAAAATCGACATCTCTGCTAATGGTTTAATGAAATACATCAACTACACTGAAGAAACTCTTCTAGCCACTGCAGATGTTCAACCCCAAAAGAACAGTTTTATGCCTAGAATTACTAATAGATTTATAAAGTCTAAACTGCACATTCACCAATTACTTATTCTGTGCTTCTGGTTTATGGTAAAAATCAGTCTTAGAAAACTGAAAATATTTATTACAAGGTAAACAACAAAGTGTCCAAATAATCAAAGCAGATTAAAACCACTGTGTAACAGTGTCTGAAAACTGTAGCTGAATGATACCAGATTTGTATGTATCTCAAACTGAGTCACACAAGATGTGTGACCAACAAAAAGCACAAAATTACCTGTTGCTGCAAATGAGCACTCCCACAAAACCCTTATTGTACATTCCAGACATTAAGTATAGGCAATTCAATTCATTATGGCAAATGCATGTATCCACCCTATTAATTTTTAGTTCCTGCAAACAGATGTATGTTTGACTTTCTATGCTACAGATATTTCAGCAGGTACTGTGGCAACTGGATTTCTGTTAACTGGATCCATGATAAGCTGCAGTTTTTTCAAGCCTCCAATCAGAAAAACATGGCACAAAATTTTATTTAAAAACACCTTATCTTTAATTTAACATTTTTCCCACTGAAAAATACCACAGAAGGATGCTGTGCTGCTTAATTCACAACTCTTTCAGAACTAGTCAATGTAAAAACCATTCCAAAAAAATAAATCCCAGAAGTCACTTATTAGACCTTCATTTGTGTCTCCTCCTCCCATCCTCAGTGGCTTTGATCACTCGTGGTGGCCATTAAAGGAAAACCAAATTTCATTACAGCTTTTAAAGATGAAAAATGAGGACCAAAAAAAACCCAAAACAACCCCCAAGTAAAAATATTTCCCAAACATTTCTCTTTACCTTGGCACTATGGACTGCTACATTAGCAGGGAGCTGGGAAAACTGCTTCAACTCAAATACATCTCGCACTGCCCACCGGCTCAAGTGATTCTCAGCTTTGCTGGATCCAACCACATTCTGATTTGAATGAGTGTATGCCACTTCTAGAACACCATCTGATATAAGGAGGAAGATATAATCAAACATGTTAGTTATTCCAAAATCCTGAAGATACAGAGTTGCACTGAAGGAAGACACTGTAATTTCAAAACAAGTTTTACACCAAAATAGTGAACTTTGTTATAAATTTATCCAGCACCAAGTTTCTCAGTTCTGTGAAATTAACATTAATCATTAGACTTACTCAGTTTCCATTTCAGTGTGCGTTTTATTTTGATGGACAAAGATGCTTCAAAGCATGTATGATTGAATGGCTACAACATTCATGTTTAAAGATTAGTCTCTAACAGAATCAAATCTTTCACATGGCATTTCAAATTCAGATGACGTATTTTCTCTTCATTTATGTGAGTTTTCAGTTAATCACCCTATCAAGTTTTTTAAGGTTTTACAGTTCAAAAACTTGGATTTGTGAATTAATAATAAATCTTCTATCACACCATCTTTAGACAACTTTGTTTAACAAAGTATCAGAAAGCAGTCCATCATCTTCGAAGAAAGGAAAATGAGGCTAAGAGCTCAAAAAAAAAGAGATATGAAAAACATTAATAAATTGTATGCTAAATTATTTAGTAGTGTTTTGTAATAAAAATGGGTTGAATAGGAAGAACTTAAAACTTGCCAACAGTAATAAATTAAACATACATCTTTAGCAGAAATAAAAGACAATTAATGACTAGTTACCTAAGTATCTGTCCATTGATTCTGCTTTTTGCTCTTTATTTTCAAATTCAGTTTTACAAGGAGTTCTATGCACAGCGTAACTTCTAGATCTCATTTGTGTAGTACATTTATCTTGAATAGGGTGAAGCATTTTGGAGCCAAACCGAACTCTTCTTGTCTGCCTTTTGCACCTGTACTTTTGCCTTCTAGCATGAATTTTCTCAACTAGGGAGTTATCTTCAGAGGATGAAAATTCACCCGTATTCTGAGAATCACTTTCCTTTTCTCTTCTGTAGGACTCTGCTTGTAGCAGAGATTTGGAGACATGACCTAGTCCTTTGTTATGGGCATGTCTTTTTTTCCACTTTGAAACAATGGAACGTCTTAGATTTCTTGATTCAGAATTACGGGTAATTTCAATATCATCAGACTCATCACTTACGTCACTTGCTCCTTTTAAATCTCTAGTGTTGTTCTTGATGTCTTCAAAAGACATGACTTTCCTGAAACTTGAGCCAGTTGTATGGAATCTACATTGCTTACTGTCTCCCTTAAACCCATCTTTTTCTAAATGTTCACAATTTTCAGATGTTGATCTTTGTATTTCAACTTTTTTAGAAAGCATTTGTTGTGGGCATGTTGGAACTTGAGTAGGAAATATAACGTTATCATCCTCCTCTTCAGAACTACTTTCAGGTTCCATGACTATGTCACTTCGCTTTGAAATGCCTTGATCCTCACTTTCTTTGTCTCCTTTCTCCTCTGAGACTGGTAAAACAAGACAGTATGTATTATGAATATCTTTTTCAATGCTTTCATCTGGTGGCCGAGCAGGCTTCCCATGCTTCAAAACAGGTATGTAGCTTTGACATTTCTGAATATCATTGTGCTTGCCATTTACATTTGTTCTTATACTCTGATCCTCAGAACTTGAATGATCAGAGTGACAATTATCCCCTATTTCAGTAGTTTCAGTTTGTCTCTGCAACAACTTAGAGAATCCACACTGCGCTAAGGAGAGCTGTCCCTTTTTTACCATTAAATTATTTGCATTGCAAGTCTTCCTTCTGTCGGATTTTTTAATAGAAATTTCTGAAGTATCTTCATCATCACTAAAGTCATCACAGAAATCTGCTTCTTGTCTTTTTAATTCTGCCTGAATGCTTTGGGCACCTCTGTCATCTGTACAGTCTCGTTGTTCATACTAAAACAAAAAATAAATTACAGCAATGATAATTAAAACACAAATAGTATATGGAAAACACTTAATTCCAAAGCAGGGTAAAAATTTTGTCTATGTTAATTAAAAAAATGTACAAAATAAAAACACAAATAGAAACCAAATAGAAAACAAATAAATCTTATAAAAGCCTCTGGCAGAAAAAATTCTTTAGCAGAACTACGATGAAAATAATAAAAATGTTATGTATTTGAGAAAATACATGCTGCACACTGCAAAAACAACCTATGTCTTCACAACCGACACATATATTTTTCTAGTTTATAATAACCTTATTGCAGCTTTTAATCTTTAAAGGTAGTTTGAAAAGTGACTTTATGCACACCTTAATACCTTATTGATAGTCATCTCACAGCAGTGGTCAACCTCCTTACATATGGTGGCTAACAGTTTAAAAAAAGCTATGACAATACAGCATTCTGCTCTAAAATGAGTTGAGGTAATAAAAGAAAAATTGTGCCCAGGCAGCCTTAAAACATCTTGCAGACACTGAAATCCAGAATACAGCTTCAGAACACTGCAACACTGAGACAAGAGATGAAATGGGTAAGGGCAAAGTCAGAAGAGCAAATGCAAAGTTCTTTTAGATGAATAGAAGTTTTAAAGTTAATACATTAATTCTAGTATCACCCTGCTTATCAAAAAGTGTTAACATAAGCTAAAGATGTTCCTGTTGTCACCAAGTCCAATGTGAGATGATGACTGCACAGTGATGTATTAGCAGTCTGAGGTTATGATAATATGATGGCATACTTATTTAAATTAATACTGACATATAGCCACAAAAATTTCCAAAACCAGTTAAGAGGCTCTGGCAACTTTTCAGTACAATTCAGTGTGATCTAATCTTAACAAAATCCTTAAGCAAATTTGTAGTCCTCTAAACTAATTGTATTCCTTTCCACAATTCCCTATCCAAAAATCTTTGAAGCAACAGTAGGTGTCAAGATTCCTAGCTGACTTCTTGATCAGAAAGCTCTGACTTCATATGGTGTGGCGTTCACTCTTAAGATACTACAGAGCAATGATTTGCAACAACACCACAAACAATGTTGCTCTGAATTATGTTAGTAATACCTTCACTTAGACTGAAGATTGCCACATTCTGTAAAGGTCACAGAATACCATCTTACTAGACATTGAGAATATTCCATTTTAAATACAGAAATACAGACAGCATGACATTATCTAATGCTTTACTATATGTAAAACTAGGGATGAACAGACATTAAACGGTGACAAATGCAATCAAGGGTAAAATTGGCCTAGTAACTTATATTCTATATCTGCCTCTGTACTATCAGAAACTAGACAGACACAAAGACACTCACCCTTCCTGAGCCACATGGAGGAGTCTCTTCCTTTAGCCATGTAGTTGCTGTCATGACTCCTGCTTCTACTCGCCCTTCCCTCTAGAACAATCAAGAGTATATGGAAGAAAAACTGTATCTGTTCAAGTTACCAAGGGCAAAAGCACAAAAACATTATTTTTCCTTTCCTTCTACAAGCGTTGTAACCACCAGAAGTATGATCAGCAATGTGCAGACTAAAGACTTACATTTCGGCAATATGCTTACTGCTCTTTGATCTAACATGTAACCTACAGGAAAAATAAGGTACTGCATAATTTGTGAAGGTCTTAGGCATATACTATTTCTATAATTCCCACCTTTTTTCCCCAAAGCAGATTATCTGCTCCAATATTATTCCTATTACACATCATGTCTTCACTTAATTTGGAGAAAATTTAAACTTACTATTCCCATAGTATGTATTCTTTACACCACATTATACTCCTGAGGGTATGCTGCATTTATACTGCTATATCACATTCCCCAGCCTCTTTCTATCATGAGCAAAGTAACAAAACAAATGGAATTATGGAAAAAGAACTCTAGAATAGGGCTGCAACAACTTTCAAGATGCAAGTTATTTGAAACAAAAATGCTGGAGAGAAAAAGGTATTTTGTATACTTAATCAGTTTGCACCACTTGCTACAGAGTTGGGCTAACAGCCTACTTAGATTAACTAAGAAATTTAAAATATAAAGCTTGATTATCTACTTCCATCCTGTAACAGTTTTTAATGCAGCATCATAAAATGTATTTTGCAAATTTTTGACATCCCAATATGTATTATAAAAGAGGTTACTACAGTAATAGAAGTATTTTTATTACCAGAATTCAGGCCTAAAACACTACTCAGAGATATGGATGAATAAATCCATGTGGAAAGTTGATTATACATGAAGGTATCACAAAAATAAATTATGGTATTTTTATTAAGAAAACAAGTACATTAGAAAACTTCTGAAAATTATACTCTGAACTTTTCTTGGTTTTTTGTTTGATTAAAGGAAATCTGTCTGGTCTATATCAAACAGATAAATTAGCATGCCTATTTCATTTTAGGCATTGCATAGACAGGGACTGTTTTAAGTTTCACCATTCAGTTTTACAAACTGTTCCTATTCAAACCTATACAATATAGCTCACAGGGAAAGTAGAAGTGTAAAACTGAGTAAATAGTAGGACTTCACACCTCCAGGATGTCTTTCGTAAGACAGGACCCATGACTCCTAAGTTTGAAAAGGTTATGGATTCCAAAAAGCTCCCCCTGATGTTCCTTTGATCCTTGCACTGCCTCAAAATACCGCTTGGCATTTTCACTTCCAACAACTGCACAGTGAAGTTGCTAAAACAGAACACAAGAGATTTCAGAAACATTTGCTCCAGCATCATGCCAGAACTGACAGAACTTCCTGGCATCCACCTTATACACACAGCTTTAGTTAAAACAGGTAGAAATTCCTAAAGGAGGGTATTTTAATTTCCTTGGCAGATGTTAGTATAACAGACTGAGAAGCAATATCCATCTGCATAGTTCTCTTTATCAGACACCTACTACATATACTACTGACACGTCTCTGTATCTTCTTGACTGCTCATCCATACTAAGTTCTCCCTATTTCTGCATACTTCTTTGCATTGTCCTACTTAAGGACTAAACAAAGCCACAAGGTTACTCCTACTGATCTCTAAGTACTATCATGCACTACCGCTGAGAATTGAAGTGGCTTAGTTTCCCATGTGGAAAGGAAAGACAAGTAAATAGTTTGTGAGGTAGAATTAAAAGATTTTTTAAGCCAGGCAGGTTTAGCTGCATTCCAATGACTATGATTTGTAGCAGTTGTATAATCGCTCTATTTGACTTAGTCAGCTAGAAAATGCAAGTCAACTTGGAAAAAAAATCTCACAAGAACCTTTCAGCACATTTTATAGATGATTTTACGAAATCCAAACTGAGAATATCCAGGTCTTTTTTATCAAAAACATAAGAGTCCCACACCCTCAGTATTTTCAGTGTATATAGCTGCTCACGGTACGCTACTGCAGATCCTTTCCAAGACCTCTCCTACTCACACTTGTTGTTAGAAATGAATGGTCCTAAGTACTTCACACAAGAGTAACTTGCAAGCAGGAGTAACAGTGCCTTCTTTCCTCACTTCTGCAGCACCAGAAAGCTCTTTCACCAACCTTTCATATGAAAAAGCTGCCTGAATCAGACTGCTGTTGATACTAACTGCAATTCTCACAGATACATTTTACAAGTCTTTAAATAGAACAGTATCTATATAAATATATATTATATATAACCTGATTAATGTATATTTCATAATTAAACTGTCAAAAGTACGGAAAAACTTGAATATAATATAACTGTTTTTCCATGATGATTTATCCCTGCTTAGTAAGTTAGAAGATACAAAAGCAAGGTAAACTACAATTTTGCTGTAGGGTACCTTAGCATTCCACCTTTGAAACAGCTAAAAAGATCTCCCAATCTAAAGAGTTTGTGAACTTTACCTGTTTATAAACTTGTCGCAGGTACATTATCTCCTCCACAGTTCCCAAGGATATCAATCTAAATACTTTAACTGCTTTGTACTGGCCAATCCTGTAAGCTCTGCAAGGACAGTGGCATATTAAAAACATTTTTAACATAGAAACATGAGAGAACTCTTAGGGGTCATACATTAACTACCCAAATAAATAAAAGCGTTCCCATGAATAGTACTTTAAGATCCTTTATGAATTGGTTGAGTTTGGGTTTTTTACTTTTCCAAATTTTTGCAAGTATTTTGTTCTCCTTTCCTTTATCCTTAGTCTTCTATGTTTCTTCTCAGACATAATCAAAAGAAAAAGCTTTGTCCCCAATTTGTGTCACAAGGACTGTCATCTATCTCACTTGAAAATACATTTTCCACTACATTTTCTTAGTTTTCTTTAGTTCTCTCTCTGCATCTCCTCTTACACAAGACAGACTCCTCTACTCACATTATGCAAGAATCAGATCACGGATTACTTGGGGCAGTTTGCTCTTCCTTAACTTTATAAAGTAAAATATGATAAAGGCAGCTAAAGAACAGGACGTGTTATAGCTATATGGTAAAGTCTGAGACTTCTAAAAGATTGTATTCCAAAAATTCAAGAAAGGCTGAACCAATCTATAGATAAGGCACATCCTTTCAAAAATATGCATTTCTGACACACGTATTTCTCCAGCACAGGTGCACACAGACATCTTTAAAGTTGAGAAAAATGTTTAAATTGAGATGACATAATTGCATGGGACAATAAAAACAAGTTTATTTCTGCTCATGAATTCATCTAACATTACTGAATTTTGAAGGCTTCAAATACTCCTTATTATTCAGAAGTCTGTCCTGAACTCCTGGTGAAACAACCCATAGTCAAAAAGCCTTGAAAGAAAAATTCCTATTTCACAAAATACTCCAACAGCATAGTATCACAGATAGAAGTGACTGCTGAAAAGACACAAGAGTGAAGCAGAAAAGAACAGAAATGCTTTTCTTTAAGAATTCTGGAATTCAAAACATCTCTAGAGCTAGGGTCAACTACAATGTACTCTGTCTTGACAAACACAGGAAAAATGCCATCCAGCCACACACACACAAACGCACATTCCTGTAAGTAACTATGGATTTTAAAATAATTTTTACATAATAATAGTGACAGCAAAATAGTGACATAAAAAAAAAAAAAGGTCATATAAGTAAAATTCAGGGTTCAAAGAAAGAACAGAGCAAAAACCACTTTAGCTGGATGTTTCTTACTACAAAGTCTGTCTGGTTCACAAGGTAAACAATTTCTTCTTCGAGGAAAACGTAAGTTGGACAATCAGAATACAGAATCAAAGCAAAAGTGGAGTACAACATAAATGAAGTTCTGTATTTTGAGACTATACCTGTCAATAGCTTGAAGATCATTTGCTGGGTTCCACGTAGGATCAAACAGAATAACAACATTGGCACCAACAAAATTAAGACCCAGTCCACCAGCCCTAAAAACATGACAATGAAAAAAATTAACTGGTTTTCAGTGTTTGAGATCCATACTGGCATACACTTCCCCAACATTAAAAATAAAAAGGGACCAAAAAGGGTACTGAAAATAGTAGGGTACAGGTTTGTTACTGTCACAGCAAGTACTCAAGTTAATGACTGCTGTAAAAAGCAGACTTTTCACCTGAGTACCAACTCCTAGCACTAGATTTAAAAGTCGTGATTGATTCTTCATACCCATTGAGCTCTGCATAGGCCAAATCTCCCAGCAATCCCGCTGAAATTCACAATCACTTAACATGATTTCATGCCAGTTAACATAACAGAAGCAGAAAAACTAAAGCTTAAATAAAGAGACTGCATTCAGTGTTACTCCCTCTAATCCCAGTATGTAGAGTTTTGACAATACTGCTATGCAACTTCCACTAGAACAGTCACAGTGTAAGGTCAATCCTATCTGTAAGGCTTGACAACTGTCACAAGTATATTTGTATGTTATGGAAGTCAACATAAAAATTACAGTTGGCCACACCACTGCATATGAGCAACATTCATATTGGTCATTACAAGGAAAAAAAGTCACTGTAATAAAATTGTCTGCTGTGGAGGTTAAGAGCCACAGCGGTACCAGTTACCTTACCTCAAAAGATTGAATAGAGGTATTATGCTTTACGGTAAATCATGCAAGCCAGTAAAGAATGAGTATATACCTAACCCAAGGTAGCTAGATAACACCCTGCTGAATATCAAACAAAACTGCTCAGTTACTTGAAGTCTGGCACATGCAGAGTTGAATGATTTGAGAAGAACAGCAGTGAGGAAAATACCGCATCTATCCAGCTGCAAAACAAGCAAATACTGAAAACTGTTTTCAGCTGTCTCAGGTAACATTCCTATGAGAGACAAGTTCCTGTACAAGCACATGCTAAATACTATTATTAATTAAACTGTTAAAGCAATTCTTCACATTGACATAGGCAGCACTAATTTCAAGTGTGATTTTTCCCATAATGAAGTTCTGCAAAATTGGAAAAGTCAATCAATTTACAAAACACTGGCTTGAACGGATTTCTTCATATTATTCTCTGTTAAAGCAGTTAGAAAGGTCATTTCCAGGTGTGAAAATGAATGGAGGCAGACCCAAATGCTTAAGGAGGTTCACCGCGTTTGGTCTTCATGCAATCTTTGTCAATGTAAATACAGTTGTGGCCTCTTCCTTCATCTGTAAAGGGAGAGGATGTGGGAACCTGCCAATATTAACTGAGCTTTCCGGAGAATGAGTGTTCTCACAGCTTGAAACACTGAATAAAAAGCTTTGTATTTCTCAGAATACTGTACTGTATTTTGAAATTTTGGTGCTTTTCATTTTTTAGTGAGAAGAGAATTCAGCCTCTCATCTTACCAAACCACCATGTACTCAGATTGAAACATGTCAACATGTTTTTCCAAACACCTTCTCATAAAAATAAGTGTGATATTTAGAAACGAAATATTAATTAAACCTCAGTGCAAAGACATAGTGCAAGTAAAACAGACTGACTGCAAAAACCAATTAAACAAGATACCTAGCTTTATAAAGATTTTGCCTTTTAGTATTTTTAGTTATGACACGAAAACTCAGATACTCCAAAACAGAAAAAGAATAGCTCCTGTAATCTTCATGGACAGAATGAATGCAGTAGTTAGCTTGTACATTTGTAAACAGGATCGCAAAATCATAGTATCACAGAATCATTATCGCTGGAAAAGACCTCCAGGATCATCAAGTCCAGCTCTAATCCCCCCTTCTCCCTAGACCATGGCCTCAAGTGCTCTACTCACCTTTTAAACATCTCCAGGGATGTTGACTCCAACACCAACCTGAGCAGCCTGTTCCAGTCCCCGCAACACTCTCTCAGTAAAGAGCTTCTTCCTAATATCCCACCTAAACCTCCTCAACACAATTCGAGGCCATTATCTCTCATCCTATCATTAGTAATTTGTGATAAAAGACCAGCACCAGCCTCTCTGCAACCTCCATTTAGGTAGTTGGTAAAGAGTAACATCTCTCCCTCAGCCTCCTCCAGAGTAAATAACCCCAGTTCCCTCAGCCTCTCTTCCTAAGGCCTCTTCTCCAGACCTCCCACCAGCATCACTGCCCTTCTCTGGATCCACTCCAGCACCTCAATGTCCTTCTGATACTGTGGCACCCAAAGTACTCAAGGTGTGGTCTCACGAGTGCAGAGTACAGGGGCGCCATCACTTCCCTGCTCCTGCCGGTTACACCATTCCTGATACAGGCCAGATTGCCATTTGCTTTCTTGGCCACCCTGGGCACACTGCTGGCTTATGTTCAGCTGGTTGTCAGTCAACACCCCCAGGTCCTTTTCTGCCAGGCAGCTCTCCAACCACTCTTCTCCAAGCCAGTAGAGCTGTTGGGGCTGTTGTGACTGAAGTGCATGACCCAGCACTTGGCCTTGTTAATCCTCATCCCATTGGCCTCAGCCTAATTGCTCCAGCCTGTCCAAATCCCTCAAGCTGCTCCCTACCCTCAAGCAGATTGACACTGCCACTTTATTTAATGTCATCTGCAAATATACTGATGGTGCATTTGATCCACTCATCCAGGTCACTGAGAAAAATGTTGAACAAGACTGGTCTCAAATCTGAACCCTGAGGGACACCGCCTGTGAACAGTCGCTAACTGGATTTAAGCCCATTCACCATGACTCTCTGGGTTCGGCCATCCAGCCAGTTTTCAACCCAGTGAAGAGTTCACTTGTCTAAGCCATGAGCCAATGGCTTCTCCACCAGAATGCTGTGTGAAATGGTGTCAAATGCATGCCTTGAGCCAGGTAGACAACATCCACTGCTTTTCCCTCATCCACTAGGCAGGTCAC
Organism: Upupa epops; assembly: GCA_013397515.1. Lineage (NCBI taxonomy): Eukaryota > Metazoa > Chordata > Aves > Bucerotiformes > Upupidae > Upupa > Upupa epops. Next base: position 182,080 of record VZRI01013202.1, read on the forward strand.
CTGATCACAGAAGAAGATCAGGTTGGTTAAACAGGATTTACCCTTCATTAACTCATGTTGGCTGGGCCCTGTTGTCCTGTACTTGCCGCATGATCACCCCCATGACAAACTATTGCATAATCTTCCATGGTACCAAGTTCAGGCTGACAGGCCTGTAGCTCCCCAGAGATCCTTCCTTCTGGTCTTCTTGTAGATGGGCATCACACTGGCAAGTTTCCTGTGGCTTGGGACCTCCCTCGTTAATCAGGACTGCTGATAAATGATGGGGGATGGCTTGGCAAGTTCATCTGGCAGCTCCCTCAGCACTCTCAGGGAGATCTCATCCGGCCCCGTAAACTTATGGGTATTCAGTTGGCTTAGTAGTCTATTTTCTCTGTGCTGTATTTTATTTCCAGCAGATGTCTGGCAAACTGAGGTCCCCCACAACAAGGGCTTGTGATTTTCTGACTCCAGCTAGTCATCTATAAAACAATTCATCAGCCACCTCATCCTGGTCAGCTAGTCTGTCATAGACTCCCAACAGGATATCCACCTCACTGTCCTTCCTCAACTTTACCCATAGATCTTCCACTGGACCATCACACTTGTTGACTTCCATGCAGTGAAATATCTGTCTAATATAGAGAACCATGCCACCACCAATTCTATCCTATCTACTGCATTTGTAGAGCTTATAGCCATCCATTGCAGCACTTCTCTCACAAGAATCATCTCACCATGTTTCCATAATGGTGACTACATCATAGCTGTTGTGGTGCACAATGGCTTCCAGCTCCACCTGTTTATTGCCCATGCTGTGTGCATTAAGGTAGATGCACTTGAGCCAGACTAATGACTTAATTCCAAGCAATGACCTGTCAGTGTTAGGCTCAACTCTAGTGGGCCCGGATTTATCCCCTTCTTCCTTAAAAGCCCTTCCAATCAGCACAGCCAGTTTAGATGCACAGATTTCTCATCCCCAGATGAACTTAATCTGTCACCTGCAGACTCCGTGCAGTGTAAAGCTTCCCATGTTCAAAACCCACAAAATTCTGTTTGTGGCATCATCCTCACAGCCACATGTTAATCAGGTGGGTCTTCCTTCCCTTTTCAATATTCCTCCCTGCCACTGAAGGAATTAAGGAGAAAAACAGCTGGGTTCCTAAGCCCTCAAGCAATGTCCCCAGGGCCCTAAAGCCTTTTAAATTGTTTTCAGATTTCTCTCCATAAAATCATCATTACCAGCCTGGATAACCAGTAGTGTATAGTAGTCTGATGACTGTGCCAGACCAGTGGTGTTTAAAATATCCCATGGTGACTGCTGTTCCATCCACACTTGGCTTGCTTCTCTCTTGAGATTGGCCAGCACAGTGGCAGGGAGGAGGTTCTGCTGGCCATGTGGAGCTGGCTACAGGTGAAAAAAAGCCCCTCTCACCAAGCTTTTTTGTCTTGATCTGCCAAACTGTCACAGTGACAGTTAGCTCCAAAGGCAGGTCAGCAGCATCTTCTGTTCTAAGTAGCTGCTGGTCATTCCTGCACAATGGTCCATGCAAACTACTGTAATACTGTCCAAATGAAAAGCCCTACATGAAAGATCTCATAACAGTCATATTACAAACAACAGTTTTCAAAGGTTCATCTTATTTAAAATGGCACAGTGTTAAATAAATTGTTTGGTTTCATATACTGTCACTAACAATGCAATGCCTCAGTGTTCCGAAGTTACAACACAGTATCACATTAAGAAAGCCTCCATGGAAACTCTGACTATGCAATGCTATTTACTGAGGTAAGCTTTTTAAAAACTTTATATACTTTATAAGTTCTTTGTTTCAGTGAAAACTTATGGCTGAGACCTCTCTGAATGTGATTACACGTTAAGGTTAATTTTTTTCTTCTGTTTATTGTTTAAAGGCCTTCCTTCTCAACTGACCAACTAACTAAAATCAGGATTTTTAAATGTCTATGGGCAATACATAAGTAATTCCACGTAGAAACTGCATTTTTCAGTATTTTAAAAAATAAATATAAAATAGGAATGCTGTAAATTTAACAGTGAAGAGATGACCACTATCTTCACAGCAACTCACTAATTTATAGATTGACATTGTATGTTATCTATGTCAGTGTAATAAAATGGCACACTCAAAATCACTATGTGGGGAACTGATCCTTTGCAGAATGCATTTCTGAAGTCAGAAGACTGTACAAATACTTCTAACAAAAATCACATTTAGTTCTCCAAGCAATGGTACTTTCAGAACACATGTAAGTTTACTACACAAAACAGTTGGGCAAAAACTTTGCCAGAAAGTACAGACAGAAGAACATGACCCAATTCTGTCAATTTACAGATGTACTGAGAAATGAACAATACACTTTTAAGTTCTAATGCCTAAAGTCTAAGCAGGAGGAGAGATGAAAGTCTTGTAAGAGTAGAACTTGGATAAAACACCTGATTTCCAAAGGATTAAAAAACGAAAGCTGCTTCAATTACTGTATACCAAGCAAGCAAAACAATCACTTCTTGTTACCTATGATAAACTACACAAAGAAGTGCACCTATTTTGCTTGTAAACACCAGTGATATTGACTCCAATTTCATCACTGTTTGTTCCATTTACTCAGTAAGACCAGAAACCAACAGAACCAAGACCCTCGCCACAAGTACCACCAGCAGTCATGGAAAGCTCACCAGCCTCTGTATTCACAAGCCTTCCCAAGACAGAAGAGAAAGTCCATTTCTGTCTTCCTGACCTTCATTTTTATTTCTACATAAATGAATGGAAGAGAAATGAAAAAAAAGCTGTGGTTACCTAACTAGATTGATAAAAGAACAAACTGGAGAAACTTTCCTAATGCTACAGATGCACCAACTCCCTGCTGCCTTCAGAGTCAAGGATTAGGGATTCGTGAAGCTTTTAGGTAAGCTAATGGCCAGGTTCTACAGTTGGCACAGATTACAAACAGCTGTGCACAACCAACACTGCTTCACTACCCTGCCCACGAGCACTAGGATATCAGAGGGCAGTTCTGACATGCAACTTCAGTAGCCTTTGAGATTATATCTGGGTTCTAATTAAACAGTTACTATGGGTCTTCCTAACTCCACCCGGCACGCTTTCAGTACAAGACTGAAGTGGCTGCAGAGGCAAAACCACCACATTTGAATGTTACATCAAGTTTCAACTGAGTTTTGTTCTGGGTAGGAAGATTAAAGTTTCTCTTTGTTAACCTTCCTGTTACCTTGAGTGGTAACAACCCTCATCCAAGATTAAACACTGAAATAAACAGAATTAGGATAAAACCCCACAAACATCTACCATAGTTTCACTAATCTTAGTTGAACCTACTGCTCCATTTAAAAAAGACTCACTATTCATCAGAAACTGGTAAGCAGATCTCACAGGTAAATACATTTTTAAAAGATAATCAAAGATTGTTTGAAGCATATTCAATATACATAAGTTAATTAATGCAGTTACTACATTACAGTAGCGTAAGACAATTTTTCAGTTCTGCATTGCATTTCATGCTCACGTTCACCTGCTAGTTCTCCTAGCACAGTACATTAAATCGAATCTCTCACAATAAAATGAAAGCTTTTTGTAGAATGTGACACAATTATGTATTAAAAATAACATTTAAGAACTGTTCAATGGAAACGTAAAAGTGAAGTCAGAAGAGCCACCTGTTTTAGATCTTAGTAATATCCACAAAGCAGAGCAGGGAGCAAGAGAGGATATTTTAAGAAGCTTCAGAGCACAGCAGTGAATCTATGTTTACTAACTGACAAGAATAATTCAGTTTCGAAAGAAAAAAGTAATCCCTCACAAGGTCATACAGCAAAATGCAGAGTAACTAAGTACTAGAAATGCAGAATAAAACAACTAGTAAACTACAATTTAAATATTCTTACATTGTAGACACAAGACATATGCTAATTTCTTGAATGCTGTTGAACTCTCTTACAACTCTGAGCCTATCTTCTGATTTTGTATTTCCATCAAGTCTTCGGTAATCTAGCCCAGATGCCATACAGTATTGTTCCAGCACATCTAGCAACTGGATGGAAAAATAATAATAAAAGAAAGATTAAGTGCTTACTATTACCTTTGTAATTTAATTTAACCCCAAAGATTATCTTTCTCCAGTACACTATGAATAGGTCAAGCACTGCAAATTAGTCTAAATCGGTGCTATTTTGATATGAACATTCTTGATTCTCTTTAGCTGTGACTCTACATCACTCAAGGTGATTAACGTTGGTCTGCTCTAGTCTCGCTTTACCTTCATACCATGGCTGGCTGTCCCACCTCTAGATGATGCTTAATCAGTTCAACTCAATAAACTAGTAGGCAATTAAAACTGTTTCCTACTATCTCAGCAAGATACACTGATCATAGCAGATGAGCACCACAGACAGCATAAACAAACACACTGTCATGCACACTCATGGGGACTTCAGAGGGATGGAGTGCAAGAGTATCTGCAGTCAGACAGCTAGCAGTCAGCAGTCAATTAGGTCTTGAAATCCATGAAGCACAGCCTAAGACACATGAGCATTTTACTACTGTAACTACATACTAAACATACACTCCTTAAAGCTATAAAATGATTAAAGATCCTGAACTATCATCCACACTACTATTTTTTAATACTTGTTAGTGCTATCATTACTCCCTAACAAAAAAATTAGCAAGCAAGTCCCTTAAGAGTAAAATACACATACACATCTTGCTCCAATCAAACCAAGTGATGTAATTAAGTCGCAGGGTTGAACTTTCATTACTGCTGATGCTCAAAAGCCAGCAGAACAGAGGAAATTTAAGTACTTCCAGTGAAAACATGAAGGCTGCACAATACTTCAGCGGTACTTTGCTGTGACAGTGCTCTAACTCAAGATGTAACAGCTGAGCTCAGTATGGGCTCTCTATTTTCAAAGTAATACAATAATTTAAAAAAGCTCTAAGGAAGACAAAGTATTACATTTGTTTTGTCATCACCATTCTTGTAATGAGATAACGTAAAGTTTTAATGTGCTTCCAGCACACTGTCATGATTATTTCCCATGATACAGAGAGAAAGGAAATGTGTTTGACAGCTGTCTCCTCAGTGCTTTACACTGCAGCTGATAAAAATCATATGGAGCTCACCTTTGTGGAAAAGGAGAAAAGAAGAACTTTATCCTTGTTTTTTCTAAAGTGATTTAAAAGCTGCTGAAGGACCTGTAAATGAACCACAGAATACAAATGAAGAAAGTTTATCTACAAGTCATCTCAGACAAAATTATGTGTGTTTCAACGTTTAAACAAGCTACACCGCAATAGACTGTTCACAAAGCTAAACAGAGGGTTAATAAAAAAAACATTATTTAAGATAATAAATGTGCCAAAGGAAATCGAGATGCTGTATCTACATGCTTTTCAGTGACCTACATGAAAATCATGTTGTAAAAAAGGCCATCACACCACTAACAGGTAAGTTCAGAAGCTACTTGTGTTAGTGCATAGACTGCAACAAAATGTGACTTACGCTAGCTCAGCTTGTGAATTTTCCCATTTAGCAAATGCACACAGTTCCCTCGAAAACACTGAGATCTGTATAGGTTTTCTGTACCTCATCTGAGTTCAGAACTCTTTGGAATCTATCTTCTTAAAATAATCAGTGAGATATTTGCCCCTCCCTGCTCCCACTTTCATCTGTTGCTGTTTACAGTAGGATCCAGCTTCCCAGACTCTGCACAGACCTTGAAATGCCAATAATCTGCCCACACACAATGTTCTATAGTGGGGAAGCAAATAATCCAGAACCTTGTGTATAATAGTGATACTGTTATTTTCAAAAGAAGCATGTCCACATCTGGCAGTGGCAGCTCCACAGTACTGCGCAGAAGCAATACACAAAGGGGAAAAAGGAATTTTCTGCACCATGTCTGTCTCTCCCACTGGGCAATAAATATTTAAAAAACTGTATTTATTCACTGATAAATACTTAAACTATTCATCAACAAGCATTTCACTAAAAGCCTAACAAATCTTTGACAACCAAATAATAATGAAGGTTTGTATTAATTTTACATTTCTGTAATTTTACAGTTCTGTATAGTAACTAGAATATAAAATCGTTTATGTTAACCAGACAGTTACAAGTGAAAACAAGGTAGAAGGTAATTTTTGCCTGGTTTCAATGCACAAGAACATACAAACCAGGGTGTATTGTACAGGGAAAAAATTAGGATCAAGTAATTTAACAAGAGCTAAATGAGTAACATTTATATTTTATTTAGGCATGTTAAGAAAAGGAAGAAAAACAATAACATGCTTTTAAAGAAGAAGGTATTTGGCTACTGTATTGTTGTTATTACTGAAATACAGGTCAAATAATTACTTCTTGCAGGACAACGCATCAATAAATCTAACCAGTTTCCATAAACAAAATGGATCAATGAGAAGCCCACTGGGACTTTAGGTAAGCTGTAGAGAACAGCAGCTCTGTCAAACACAGGTAAGTAATAAATTGTTTTAAACCAAAGAGAAATAATTTCTATGCTTGCACACATTCTAACGATTAAGAAAATTTGTGAGTTGTCTTACTGATAAAATGTTAACATCTCACATATGAGAATATCTTGTTTGTACAGAGATGCTGAAGTTGGCCTAGAGTGTTTTTAAGCCTTCAAAATCATATCCTGCCAGGGTCAGGCAGAATATTATCTGCAAAGTGCCCTAACAGACTTCCATTTTTGTACTGAAATGATAATTTGACAGGCAAAAATAAACAAATCAATCCAACATAGTTGTTTCTAGGAGATTTAGAGTAGACAGTATTCCATAACTCTACAAGTAGGTGTCTGTGGAAATAGTATATTTTAGTTAGAAAAGTATTCCAAGTGTCCAGAGACCCTTTAAATCAGAATTTTAATAGAAGTGTATAAATAATCAGACAGGGTGGTAGCTACTATGGGTTTTAAAAAACATTCATCTTACTTTTTCAAGCAGATCTGTATATTTCTTTATGGACAATCTGCTATCTTTCTGTTTCAAAAGCAATGGTATCAATTGTCCTTACACTTTGTAGGTCCCATCATACTTCATGATCAAAAAACTGTGATTTCTGAACAAGACTGCACACTCTTTTGATTTCAATTCTCACATACTCAACTATTTCAAGTTAAAAATCCAAGCATGAAATTTACCCTGTGATAGAAAGAGTAGGTAAAATCTTCTGAAAACTGCATGTTCTGTACTATGACAGACAACACAAAAGGCCTACTAGAGTCATAGGTAATCAGGTCTTAGGGTGTGTGTTTGGATCACAGGGACTGCTTTTTCCAGTCACTTGTTACAATGTTAAACTCCAAACAGAAAACACAAGTTGTAAATGCTACATGTTGCAAAGTACATAGATTGCTACAGCCACAACACAAGGTATGACCCAAGTACCAATATGCCACTCTCAGGCAATTCTAGTTTTACTGGTGGCAGTAGGCGTAATCTGTAGTACACTAAGCTCTATTTATCTAAGTGTTTTGTCTCTGCTTGAAGACAGAAGATACTTTAGGCAATCAGTCTAAACTTTTTGACACGTAGAACAGTTTTAACAGCTCAGTTAATAAACTTCATGGACAAATCCCAGCCTTTCCCCCCTTCCGTAAGTAAATTTAAACAATCCGTTCCTTTGCAAATATGCTCATCTACAAAAGAACTGACCCTTGTGCCAAAATTTCTCTCTACTATATTTCCCTTGAAAAAGGAGCAATTTCTCTCAAGATAAGCATTTCTTTCAATATTTTCTAGACATATTCCATCCAGTTTTCAGTATATTGAAAAACAAAGCATTGCATTTACAAAAAAAGTGGCCTTCAGCAGAGGACAAATATTCTGCAAGTCTGCCAGGTTGTCATAAATGCAGCATTTGATAATATTTCTGTTCTGGAATTCATAAAGTGAAAACAAGACAAGCAAGCAGAACCCATAATAAGAAGACCATTAATTTCTTATGTTGATAGAAAGAAAGGTCCCTACTACTTTGCACCTTTGCCTACTACTACTGGTGTGTAGTGTCCCGATTGACTTCTTTAAAAGGTCAGAGTAATGATGTGCTCTGTCACAGGATTATAGCCATTTTTTCAATTTCCTTTCTTGCTTTTCTCCAGAAATGTATACGGCTTCTCTCATCTCTCATCTACTAAACATAAAGAAATATTTTTCAATACAAATATTACTTCAAAAAGACAAGAAAGTATTTATAAATCCAGTGTCATATGACATTTTTTAAAAAAAGGGCTTTTCTCAAAAATGTGTACTTATTTAGGATTTGGGGTTTGGAGGGAAAGAGTTCTTGTCTTGTGTTGAGGTCTTCTGCAATTACGTTATGATCTGTATTACAATTGCTTTGCAACACAAGAACATTTTTAGTATCTAGTGATAACTAGAAGAGGAAAAATCAAACAAAAAGCACAATATACCAGGCAAGACTAGATTGAATATGAACATTAAATGAGCCACTAATAGTAAAAAACACTCAGAAGTAACCATGCTAGAAGCTTGCTACTTTGAATCACACATTTCCTATCTTGTTCAGCCTACCTCTGGGCAACTTATCTAAAAACCTAAACTGGCCTGAGACCTAGCTACTGGTAGCTCAGAGATTCCTTATTCTAACCGTGTGGACCTTCTTAACATCAAAAGCAAACATTCAGCTGGCCTAACATCTCATCAATATCAAACACAGTATGTACAAGCTCAGTACAGTTAGAAAGATCACAGCCTCTGCTCTTGTACCACTTGTTTGCTACCAGACAACGTTCCACACAACCTACAGCCAGCTACACCACTGAGAAGACACTGCAGTCTTTGCTGTCCCAGGAGCAACTCAGACTTAAGGTCACAGTTTGTAACAGATTCATCCCAACAGGCAGCTCTGGAAGTTGCAGGTTTTAAAGGCATGTAATGTTGGAACCTCTGTCTTAATTCTGGCATTTTTGCCTGTCTGTGTTGCTCATTACTGTGTCAAAAAAACACACAATGAAAATGCTGTAAGGCAGTGATGAAGTATGCAACAGCCCCAAGAAACAGATCACCAGGGAAATTAATATGCATTCTAACCAATAAAAGAAGATTTTAATTAGCACTGCTGAAAGTCAAGACTTACATTTTAACAAGTATATATGAAATATGTGCTGGTGGCACATATGTAATTATGCCACCATAAGTAAATGGTGCATAATAAATGTGCCATTATTAATTTCACATGACTTCCATAAAATAATTAAGTGTACGAAACAAAGCAAATATTCAAGTCTCTCACATATACATGTGAATAAAGTAATAACAACCGCTACTGTTACAGAAGCACAGTCCTGCCACCTCCTACCAATCATGCCACAGCAAGTGTTAATATCCAGGCTTATAGAGAGAAAAAATACTATACACTCCATTCTGCATAGCTCAAGAACACTTCTACACCTAGTCAATTTTTCTTTTTAATTGATATTGCTAATACTTAATGTTCTCCTAAAGAACATGCTTACCTTCATTTTTCCACTGTACTTTGGATCTGAAATTGTTTCAAAAGCTGCATCTTTGCTCAGCTGTAAAAAATCTGGAAAACTGGAAAATACCTGGTTGCATACCCGTTTGATATGTGCTTCCTAGAAGACAAGAAAGTCAAATCAGACATTTAAAATTAGAGCTACACTGGCACATGAGTAAGCTAAACAAATTGTTAAACAGGTTTAAACAAGTCAACTGACAAAGTAACTCAAGCAGAAAAAAGTTGTGTTTTCATTCAATTCCTACTAGGCTATCAGCACAAATACTGGATGAAACATCTCCTCTGTGCTTTGGTTTGCTTCATTTAAAAAGGAAAGAGGATCTTCACTTGAAACTATGGATTCTAGTTTGTACAGAAGAGATGCTCCTCCTGGTCCAGGACTGCAATAAGACTGACCAGAATTACCAATCTCAAGCATTCTGTTGTCTTGAGGTTTGCATTATCTAGCAGTCATGTACCAGCACTTCTCCCGAACCTCTGGCATGGTAAGCCAATATGGTACATACACATTGTCTCACAAAGGCCACAATTAAACAACGTGGGAAATTCAGTCAAACTGTTCAAAAGTTACATAAAGGATCAGCACTGGGACAAGTACTATTCAATCTATTCATTTATGACTTGGATGAGGGATTAGGGTGCACTATGAGCACCTCTGCTGATAAAACAAAACTGGGTGGTGTTGCTGACACCCCAGCAGACTGTGCTGCCATTCAGCGAGACCAGGACAGGCTGCAGAGCTGGGCAGACAGAACTTCCATGAAGTACACCAAGGGTAAGTGTAGAGTCTTTCATCTGGGCAAGAACAACCCCACGGACCAGTATCGATTGGGGACTGACCTGCTGAGAGCAGTGTAGGAGAAAGGGACCTGGGGGTCCTAGTGGACAGCAGGATGACTATGAGCCAGCAATGTGCTCTTGTGGCCAAGAGGGCCAACAGCATCCTGGGGTGCATCAGAAGGGGGGGTTAGCAGCTTGAGAGAGGTTCTTCTCCCCCTCTACCCTGCACTAGTGAGACCGCATCTGGAGTATTGTGTCCAGTTCTTGGCCCCTCAGTTCAAGAAGGACACAGAGCTACTAGAGGGTGTGCAGCATAGAGCAACAAAGATGATGAAGGAAGTAGAACACCTCCCTTATGAGGAATGGCTCAGGGAGCTTGGAGAAGACTGAGGGGAGACCTCATTAATGTCTATAAATATGTGAGAGATGGGTGTTAGGAGGATGGAGCCAGGCTTTTCTCAAGGTCATTTAGTGATAGGACAAGGGGCAATGGGGTGCAAGCCGGAACATAGGAGGTTCCATATAAACAACAGAAAGAACTTCTTCACAGTGAGGGTAATGAAGCATTGGAACAGGCTGCCCAGGGGGGGTTGTGAAGTCTCCTTCTCTGGAGACATTCAAGACTCTCCTGGATGTGTTCCTGTGGTCAGGGTGATCCTGCTGTGGCAGGGGGATTGGACGAGATGATCTTTAGAGGTCCCTGAATTACTGAATGAAAAAAAAGGAATGAAAAAAAAAAATGAAAAAAGGCATTTTGTGAACCTGGCTAAGACTTAAAAAGGATGCCAGCAGCAACTTTCAACTCAGTTTTCTCCCTACTTTCCAGAAGCCCAGTTTTTAGATATCTCTGAGACGAACCTGTTGCTTGCTAGTGTTATCCGTCTGCAGCAGTGCAGCATGATTTGCAATCTTCTGTAGGATGGTCAGGTAACTGAAACGCAGTGACTTAATTGTTTCACCATAAGCATTTACCTAGGAAAAAAATGAAATAATGTTTATGCACACAAATGATCCTGAAAAGAAGAAATAATCTAAAATATCTTCTTTCTTACAAAGTTTCATATATTATCAACTCTAAGAAGTACTGTAATTAATCCCAAAGGAACATGTACTGTATTTCTAACAAAAATGCATGCAGCTTTTGCTTTTCCTCATCTTTGTGCTCCTATCAATAGAAAGCATCTCAAAAAGCAAAAGTAACGCCCCAACTACATTCACAGTTTGTTAAACATTTCAAATTACATGATATCTACAGAATTTACTATGATAATTAAGAATCCCTCAGAAGAACTTAAAGACTATAACTTTACAACTGTTTTTAAAGTAAATCAAACCAGAGCTGTTTGAAAGACTTCTTACCCTATGACTGCTAATTTTTCTTTTCCCTAAAGCAAACACACATGAATTTTTATAAACACCTCAAGTAACATAATTCAAACTTCAAACATTCTACAGTGCAGCAGGATCAAGAGCATCAGATATTTTTCTGCTTATGCTTGGCTGATTCAATCAATACTCACTTTCCTCTCTTCCCTCTAAAATCACTAAATTTCATGGTTAACTTTGGAATAAGACAGTCCATTAGGATTATTTAAGTATCTGCAGGACTCCCTACTGCTGTTTGGGAATTAAGTTCAACAGTTCTATGTAATACCCTTGTAAAGACTTAATGCTGATATCCACAGAATATGAATCATGCTGATTAGAAAGAAAGAAGCAGATGACTGAGTAAGCTACAGCATTTGAAAGCAAACCTAAAAAAGCATCCAAGATTCCAAACAGGCTAGAAAGAAAATAGGAAGAAGCAAGAATGTGACATGTATTTCCAAACATTTGAAACATGCTTAATCAGAGCCTCTTGACTGACACAGGCAAAACAGATACAAAGCTAGACTAATCATTCTGAAGTCCAGAGAAGATATTAGAAATGTGCAAAACTGGTACTGGTGAATTAAGTTCCACTTGTGCTGTATGGCTATCGTCACAGTCTTACTTTCAATGAAGCAAAGCAAATTGCCATGATTAGTGGCACAGAAAAATGCAATCCAACTGCAGTTATAAAACAAGAAAAGCCCAGACAATCTATGGGGTTCAAGATGCTTCTGATCTGCAGTAACTGTACAGATCCCCTGCAGTGCACAGGACCAGCATGCCTGACACGTGCATACTATCCAAATAACCTTGCAATTTATACTATACCACAGTTGCGCTTAGTAATATAACACATTCAGAATTTACTGCATAAATAGTAACCTGCTTCAGGCATGCAAAGCAGCTTTGCTGTAACCCTTAAGGGTCTAACTCCATCATGCTTGTGATCTAGACAACCATGTTTCCAGCTGGGATTTCCCAAAACAGATGGCATACAACCACACAGGCAACTCAACCAGCTCTTCACTGGCAAAGTGTCTTGAGCACACCATAAAAGAACCAAATGTTCTCTAATACAAACCAGGGAAGTTCTTACTTTGTAACAACAGTTCTTCTTTTTACGGCCACTGTTGCAGCTACAGGGCTCTCCTGCTCCTAATACCAAGCTTACATCCTCTGTCTCTAACACAGCCTGATACACTGCTTTCTGGAATTCGGTCAGGGAACAATACACCATCTGCCAAAAAAAGGGTCCCCAAACCACAATTATGTACAGCATACAATGAAAAGCAAAAGAGCACTGCATCAATAAACATGACACATGGAACTCTGAAAAAAAGAAATCAGAATAATGCATTAGCTTTAGTAGTTGCAGGCACTATTAAACTGTGTAGATTACAACACCAAAATAGCATGAAACCATAGCCAACATGTACATACGTTGACCCCTCCCAAAATTCTACAAAGACTATCAATGTCAAGATACAAGAGCCCGCTGTTAGGTTTTTATAAGCCTTTCAGTATGGTTTTTATGGAGGTAGAGGAGGAGGAGGGAAAAGTGAGAGGAATAAACACAATTGTAATTATGGATTCCCCTCTGCTTTGGCAGTTGCTTAATTTGTCCTTTCTTTCCTCTTTTTAGATATTAGTTGCTGTAGCTCTCCTACTAAAGGCAGAAGAAACAGAATAAGCAATTAGAAGGCAAGGATCTACACAGTGCTATGGTCAAAACTCTTATCCCTCTTCTTAGAGACCATGGGTGGCATCTCTATGACATCCCTAGTCTTAAACAGCAGGAGACAGAAATCCCAAGATCATTCCTTAACCTAGGCCACCCACACAACAGCAGCACCATGCTGAGCTATAGTAATACATTAGTAACTTGAACATATACTCACATTAACAAGAGAATGAAAAGAATAAAACCTTCTAGATTTAGAAAAGCAATAGACTGACATTTGTGTTAATCTTTCCTTCAAAAGACAATTTAGATGACACTATTATACACCAGGAATGAAGAAGAAACACCAAATTTTGAAAACAAACTGATTACAAACTACTATTTTTGTCTACTTAGCGGGAAAGCACAAATATGCAATAAAAATTTATTAGAACTCTTAGCTATAGCCATGAAGTTTTATCACTTCATATAACGTTTACAATAGCATTAAATGGAGATCACAGAGCTATCAATAATCAGCTTCTTTTATTTAGTAATTGAAAATGAGGGAGTTAAAAATTAAATGCACACTGTTCCACACATAATGCATCAATTCAGAAGTCCTACATAGAATTCTAAGAGATTTACATACATCGGGATTGCACAGGTAAGTGCAAAATGTACACGTAAAATAGGCATGTAAATCACCACTCAGAAGTCTAGTTGAGCATTTTCACGCTTGATCAATTCCACTTCAGCATGCAATCATAGTAATTATATGAACAAAGCACACAACTGTATGTGCATTTTTTTCCAAGGCTCTAGATTCCCAAGTTCCTAAAAGAAAACCGTAAACTACTACAGGCAGGATGAAAAAAAAGAAGACAAAAGAAAACAAAAAAAAGATATACAGTCAGGCATTCTCACCCTGTCTTCTTTTTTTGGCAACTGATCACTGATAAGTGCTTTGGTACGTCTCAGAAACCAACCAGACATTTTTCTTGCTAGCTTCACCATGGCCTTACGACCTGTTGCTAGCTCTCTTTTAGTTGCAGTGTGCCTCTGGCCATGCTCCACTGGATCAGAAAATTTCTTCTTGAAATGTACTCTGCTACCCAAAAGTCCTGGTACAGCCCTAATAAAAAACAAAGGGGAACAGGGGGAGGGGTGTGCATGAAGGAGTAACAGCATTTTCTTTACTCCAAGGCAGTCTATTCTTCTCCATTGATTAAATGCATACCGTAAATTTTGCTGGCTAACAGCAGAGGTTTTTAAAATAAGCATCACTAGAGATGTGATTAAAAACTGTGTACATAAATAGATATACATATAGCACTTCCAGGTGTACGATATTTTTTATACTTACTTTCTGTGACCCTCAAATGTTACGAGATTCCCCTTAGGAAACGTGTTGACACATCAAAAAAAATAAAAGAAAGCTTACTGGATGGACAGAAATAACAAGTACAGAGAACTTCTAAACCACAATGCTGCTACTAAATTGGAAGTTAAGCAGTCATGTTTCCAACTTTTACTGTTTTTTATTAAAATCAGCTTATGCAGGTATTACAATTTACTAAACAAACTTCAAGAAACTCAGCTGCAAAATTCATGCAGTAATCATTTTCCAATAATACATAGTTGCATTATGTAGTGCTGCTATTCTATTAATAACTGGCATAGCTTTAACAGACTAAATGCAAAACTAAGGTTCCTGATAAAGCATTTCTTTATTGATATTGCAATTCAGTCTATATTATCCACATATTTCAGGTATGTTTGTTTGTTTCCTCCTCTGTAAAGCACCTCCCATAAGTTGCTTTGTTTAGATTTGTATCTCAAATTAGTTTTATCTCTCCCTCTAGAGGTTTTCCTGGGCAAGACTGTTGGTTTGCAAACACCGTGGATTTAAAAAAAAACAGCAAAATATTAGCACTTTCCTCTTCTAATACGTCATACTGATGGGTACATACTGGACAAGGTAAAGGCAAAACACTGTTTGAAGCTGCATAATGAGGATCTATGTACTGTGCAGAGAAGACAGAAGAAAAAAAGTTTCCTACAAAAGAGAAGGGTGGAATAGAGGTGTATAAACGAAACAGGAAATAATTAGTTGCTTCCAAAATGCCCCAAACAAACCCTACAGGAAGAGCTCCAAATGTATTTAACAAAAGTCATACCAGGGGTTCTCCATACACTTTGGAAAAACCTACTTACATTCTCAAAAATCATTGTGGTTGTTTTTGAGGGTGAAGGCTGTAGTTGGTTTTCTGAGACAGATGGGTTAATGTCATCCAGCCCCACTGCACAGTTAACATATAGAGGTATTTAACCCTTAAAAAAAATATTATTTACCAGTCCATAACACACCAAAGTTCCTTCATATTGTTTTGAAGAATGGTTCCAGTAAGACCTATGCGAACGTTGCATTTTATTGATTTCATGGTTTGAGTTATTTGAGCCTTTGGATTCTTGATTCTGTGTGCTTCATCCACTATCACAGCAGACCATTCAACACTGTAGATCAACAAAAAAAATACTGTATTAACTGAAATTACTTGTCATCACCCACACACATAAAAAGTGACTCAACCACACAAGCATATATATATACTATTACTTTCTAATTTTCCTGTTTTACATAGTATTATACTGCTTGCTTCCTTTATATTCTGCTTGTTTAGCAATTTCAGTTGCCACAGTAGAATGACTAAACTACACAGCCAAACAAATTAACTACTGTTAACTGCATCAGAAGAAGACAGCTTCCAATCACAGCAGCATCTTGTCAGTAAGATTTTTGTCAGTAAATCTTGGAAGGTAAACTACTGAAACTTGCTCTATACCAGTGGGCTTCACATTTCCAACACTACTTTTAGCGGTCACCAGCTTTCAGGCAGGCAATGCCTGCATCTTTTAGAGAATACATCATAAATAGTTCTACAGGAAAGACTAGTTTTCAAAACTCTCTTCAAACACTTACTTCTTCCAAATTCCCCACTACAAAGATAGCATAAAGTAAATGCCCAGAAGATAACCAGTTAAGTAAGATTCTTGCCAGTGAGTCACTGGATCTAGCAATAAATACATTGCACAGAAAGAATACTTTCACAGAATGATACAAAATTAGGCACTTCAAATTGTATGTATAGAAAAATAAATTACCTGTTAAACTCATTTAAATACAGGCGAAGAACTTCATACGTTGTAAGGGCAACTTCACACTTCCCTTGCTTGATGCGATTCAGGTCATCATCTTTTTTACCACCATGTAAGACACAGACCTTGAAGTACCCCCATGTTTCTAACTCATCTTTCCAGTTATACAGCACTGACAGAGGAGCCACTATGAGGAATAACTGAGAACAAATGGATGTTATAATATTACTGGGAAAATATATTACACAACAGTTTCTCCACAAGTAAAGCTACATTTTTGGGATGCATTCTACTATTTTGAACAGTTTACACTGTTTAATGGTGTGACTTCAAAGTACAGTATTATAAAATATCTGGATGCAATGTAAATTCAAAAGTAATGTTTTCTTATAGAATCTTAGAATCATAGAATCCTCACAGCTAGAAAGGACCTCCAGGGCCACCAAGTCCAGCCCTCATCCCAACATCTCCCCAATCCCTAGACCATGGCCTCAAGCACTCCATCTACTCACCTATTAAAAACCTCCAGGGATGGTGACTCCACCGCCTTCCTGGGCAGCCTTTTCTAGTGCCCAACCACTCTCTCAGTAAAGAACTTCTTCCTAAGATCCAATCTAAACCTCCTCTGATGCGGCTTGAGGCCTTTTCCCCTCATCCTATCATTAGTAATTTGGGAGAAGAGACCAGCACTACCCTCACTACAACCTCCTTTTAGGGCAGTTGTAGACAGCAATAAGGTCTCCTCTCAGCCTCCTCTTCTTTTGACTAAGCAACCCACAGTTTCCTCAGCCACTCCTCATAGGGTCTGTTTTCCAGACCTCTCCCCAGCCTTGTTGCCTTTATGTAGTACATACTAAAAAAATGTAATTCCAAAGTACTGCTACTTACTCAAAATACCCTGACAACAGCAATAAAACATGAGAGAGTGTCACTTTGGTTTATTTTAGCATCTGTGGGTGTACACCATAAAATGTTTTACAGGTGGAGAAAAGAAAAGTTATGAAGCTTTCTCCAAATCCACAAGTCATTATATGACTTCAAAAAGAGGAAGACATCAAAAAGCTTAAAATATTTTAAAAAGATCTTACACAACTCTTTTAGGATCATAATCAGTGAAGCGAGAAGTGACATGATAAAGTTTCTAGTCCAACTTTTTGGTCAAAGCCCAGGCAACACTGAATTGAGACTAGCATATCCAGGGCTCACCCAAATGAGATCTACAAAACACTCTCAAGTATAGGGACAGTTCAGGACTTTCTCCTGTGACCTGTTCCAATACTTGTCTGTTCTCAAAGTGAAATTCTCCTTTCTTTATACCTGTCCATAAGCTTTCCTGGTTGTTTTTTTTCACATGAAGTGAAATGAAGTATTGTCCCTTCACCTTTTCTTCTCTGTCTGTGTGTTTTCTGAGGAATATTTCACAGAACTGTAATCATATGAACCATTCTACCAGTCAAGTATTCCAATTATTCCAATAAAATAAAAATATCAACGGGAAACAGAAATTTATTACCTAGATTATGATACTAATTTCTGACATTAAAACAGACATTCAATAATATACACAAGTCATAAGAATAGCATCAATGTGTTATCAAAAAATGAATCAGCCTTAAATATCTAAATATCCTTTTAACACAGACATGTATGTTTTTATGCTTTAAAAACACAATCTCACTGAAGTGATTTTCTGCCCACTGACAAGGGCATTTCAAAGTACTCTAGCCACAAAGCTCATCTAGTTAGTTATTTCCAAATGTTCAGTGTTAGTGCAAGACAACAGTACTAACAGTTTAGACAGTAAGAGCTAGAAAATGTACCACGACAGTCTAGAAACCTGAAGGCCATGTAGATGAACTTTAAAAATGAACACACACAAACTCCTAAAGCAAACAAAAACATTTTAAAAATCCAAACATTGCCTTTTACCACTTCTACCATTAAAAGCTGTACCTTCTTGGGATTGCATTTCGATTCTTTTTTCATTGTCCTGAGTAGAAATTCTGGCATATTATTTTCAATATCCTCACGTGTTCCCTTTTTGTGCAACACTGCAGCCAAAAACGAAATGACCTTGACAAAGAAAACCATTCTTAGTTATTATGTATAAAAATGCAAACAGAAATTGAGTGAGTTCCATTAAAAATAAAAAATTTGGACAAAGCATGGATGGGATTTAGTAAGGTGATTTAAAGGGAGAACTGGGTTTTTTGTTTGGCATTTTTGTTTGTTCATCTGTTTAAAATTGGTCTTTGTTTCCACAATGGGAAACCCTCCCCTTACAGAATCTTCAGCTCAAGTTAAGAGCAATAAATTGCTCTTACTTTCTCATTGTCTAAGTGAAAAAGACCCAAAACTACAGGAGACTATGAATGAGCCAAGGAAAAATGTGCAGTGAGCCATGCCTTGTAATTCTCCTCCACTTTCAGGAGGCCACTTTAATATTAGATAAGAAAACAGAAGGCTAAGTATACTTCAAATTTTACTGCTGTAAAAGGAAGAAGTTTAAAATGGGTAACATATCTGTAATAACACATAATTTTCTGCATGTTCTGTTTCTTCCAATTCCTATTGCTAGCTTCAATATAGTATTTTCTGCTGTATTTCTGCTACATTTTCTCACCTGCCTCAAACTAGTCAAGGTGATTTCCCTTCAATTATGGGAAGACACATTATAATACACCTCAACATGAACAACCAACCTAACACATGCTATTCCAAGCTCCTCCATTTGCTCTTCCCAAAACATGAAAAAGGCACAAAGATACCTGGCTAGAACAAGCAAATGTTTAAAATCTCCTTTGGATAAATGGTATCCATGGGGCTAAACAGCAGTAAGGCCAAAATACAGGATCAAAAAAGTGTTCTTCTTTTGAAAACACAACAGTCCCCCTTTATCTGGAACTGCTAGTTCCAGCCACTTCCTTTTGCAGCTGCTACACAGCTGCTCTCAGCAGGCAGAGGTAAAGCCTTAAGCTGCCAATCACAAAAAAGAACATTTCCACAGCATTCCCCTCCAGTGGTAGGGACGAAGAGAGGCAGACAACGCAGAAGTGCAGTAAAAATACCTGAGTAAAGGTAGATGAGCAGAGACAGGAAACTCATCACACAGGAACCACAGGATTGCGAAAGAGATATGCAGAAGAAAGCCAAACATTTTTACACAGAGTATTCTCTATAAACTGAAGATTGCACATTGACTTTTTTTTTTAATCTTTTTGAGACTAAGAACAAAATGCTACTGAACATAAAACTTCCATGTGTCTTCCAGATCCTCCATTTTTGAAAGAATTATACATTACAGATTTTTAAAAGTTCTAAGAAACCTTCCACTCTTCCAGATAATGCTGGAAGCAACCCAAAGGCCTTAATGGGAGACCAGCTTACTATGACCACCTTAAAAAAACACCATTATGCTTGCCTCCATGTCAATTTAATCTTGAATTCAAAGAGCAATATGGTCTGGACAATGTAAGCAAAATTCAGTTCAAAAATACATGGAAATACAAACATTTTCTAGAAAAGTCAATCTCATTAATCCACCTATAATTTAGAAACAATAAAGTTAGCTGACAAGGATAAGCGTTCTGTAAGATACATCAGTTACCTGAAGTAACAATCAGAACCTGAAGTTCAACTAATATTTATTTTTCCACACATACTAATCTTCTCTAACCAGGTGAAATCTTTCACTTCATAGCCACTGATCTGCTTTTCCTGTACTGAATTTGAAGAACATAAATACTGTGTTTTAGAAGTACATAATATGCTGAAGAAAAGTAGACATGAAGAAAACTTGACACTGAAATTAAAAGAAATAACCATCACACGTGAACTCCGCACATGATCATACTAAGATTTTTAAGACAGAAGATTCAAAAAAGTACAAGAGATGCTCACAACACAACTCAACCTCAACTGTCTTACACAGGTGTAAAATTGGATTCTCTGCAGTACTGAGTAGAAACAAACTTCCAAAACTATCAGGTTCTCAAACTGCCATGGACAAGAAACATGGCCATGCTGACGTAAAACACAAAGTAAATGGAAGCAGTTTAGTTTGATTATACATTTGTTAAGAGCAGCAGCTATACAAATCCATGATGCACCTGTGAACCTTTTACCCTGAAAAGGTTTGCCAGCTCAGTTTCATCACTCCCTTTGTCAAGTGTGATATAGAGCAGTGCATCTCTAAAGTAATGAAGGGTGTCTGTCTGCATTCTCCTAAATGGAAGGCAACAGACACTACCGTCATTATTTGTCAGTGAAGGAATGAGCTTCCATTTGACACATGGCAGGAGAAAACAGAGGGGGACAAAAATCAGCCATCAGAGGATTCAAGATGCTAACTTAAAACCAAACAGATTAAATCCTGATTTTAACAAAATACTACTGTTTGGGCTACACTGTTTCAAGGTGCAGAATGGAATAATCCCAGTATACTTTGTGTTTTCATCAACCCAAGCTGTATTACCAAAAGACCGACAAAAATAACATGGAACATTTAAGTACTTTTTCCAGAGTATATTTCCAGGGAATAAAAGTGCCTGCTCCTCCTCATTCCCAGTTCTATCTGACTTCAAGGAAAAAGACATTTAATGAGCTACTTGCAGTCAGATAAAAGCTGCAAGTATTTTTAGCAGACTAACTTGAAAATTGATGAATAAGTAGCATAAATAACGTACAGGTAGCAACTCCCATAGCACATTTAACAAAAAATGAACACTAATATTTTAACTACCAGAATTACCCATGCTTACACTAAAACAGGCCACAACCCAGTTTTGTGGCCTGTCAGGAGCACATCTTAAAACAGCAGTTAGTCCTTATTCTAAGTGCTAAGCTGGACAACCATGTCCTGTCTCCTCCAATTGTACACTAACTAAGGGAGGAAAGGGTATTAAGCTCCACTGTGATGTCTTTTCTTAAGATTAACAACTCACAGAAAACACAGAGTATCTATTTTCTCACTGTAACAATCGAAAAAATTACCTGTATTGTCTTTCCAAGGCCCATATCATCTCCAAGAACACAGCCACTGTTACTAGCATAGTGTCCATAGAGAAACTGTGCTCCTTCCCTTTGATAATCACGTAGATATCTGTTAATTGTATATGGGATACAATCACCATTGTCAGATAATTTAAAAGCAACTGCAGGAGACAGAAGATTTTGGTCAGGAAAATATGGCTTTTCCAGATCACCATCATCAAATATTAAGCTTTTCCAGGGTCCTTTACTGGCTTTGACTCTACAAAGTTTAGATACCGGTATCTTCCTTTCTTCAGACTCTGCAAATGATACAACAGCAAAAGATTTTCCATTCTTGTCCTTTTCAATAGAGGATATTGTTCCTTCATGAAGCTTCCTATTTTCAAGACAAGGGGCAAGGCACTCCTCCCCAATCTGCCAATTATCTACAAAAAAACCCAAAACACACACAGTGATAAACTGGCCGTATATACTAAGTATTTCACTACATCTCAGTAACAAAATGACAGAATTCAAACAACATAAAAGAGTTCATCAAAGGTGAACATTAGAATCAGCATACCAATTATCAAACCCTGAGCTAAAATTATAGTTTGCGAAAAACTACTATTTTCTAACTATCTGAAAGTCGGTATGAAAGCAACTGATGTAAAAGCCAAATTCTGATAGTTAAGTTGTCACAAGGCGGCTTCACAGTGACATGCTAATGCTTGCAGGTTTAGTGTCCAACTAACAGAGGACACGACCTGGTCAGAAAGGCCTTCTGTATGACACACTACTACTGCAGTGTTAGTAGTGTGTCATAATTATAAACACCTAGAAAAACACCTAAAAGCATCCACTAAATCATTTGTCTATAGTGACTGATGAGGCTAAGAACTCAGTAAACTGCATACGTCGCTGTCTAGAGCAGAACTGTTAAACCCTGTTCCCCTACCTGGTCTCACTACAGTCCTAATATAGTGTAGCAAATACAACAACAGAAAAGACTGAACTGCTTCATTTTCTGTGATCTTATTGTAACATTCAGTCCAAAGAATTCACACTATACCGATGAAGAAAAATCCAACAAAAAATCAGGAAAAAAATGCAAAGCCTTCACTCTCCATGGCAAAAACAGAAAAACCTTGTAAATAATGGTAACACCCAAAGC
The DNA here is from genome assembly GCA_013397515.1 of Upupa epops. Classification (NCBI taxonomy): domain Eukaryota; kingdom Metazoa; phylum Chordata; class Aves; order Bucerotiformes; family Upupidae; genus Upupa; species Upupa epops. The sequence continues at coordinate 204,732 of VZRI01013202.1, forward strand.
TTTCCAAACTTGAACTGAGGAAGTGATGTTCTCTTGAGTGTTCCAATTTCCAGCCTTTCCCTCTTCAGACACCCCAAAACCAAAGAAAGAAACACATGAACTTTAATGTTTCTGAGATGTTTGTTAGAATACATTCTGTTACCTCTACGAAATCAATTCTCAATAGCAATATGTGGGGCACATATGTAAGGTTTTTAATGGGAAGAAGAAGTCAAGACAGAATCTTGCACCATAGCATGTATTTGTATTATGTCCATGAACAGTGGCATTGCACCTTTCTGGGCATGTCAAACCACCGGCTCTTCCAAAGAAAGAAAAGTAGTCCTGCAGGTAAGAAATGTCACCCTCCACCTTTTTTATGTTTCAATGCAAAAAATTCTTGGATAAGATACGTTCTTCTCAACAATCTCTGAGCTCCTGGAATTGTACACTCACAGGATTATTCCCCACAATATACTGGTGATAACTATAATTACATTATTTTTTAAAAAATAAGTATGTACATGAAGTGCTAAGAATTGAGGTGGACACATGTATGATACCTTTTGCCTGTGAGAGACGTGTTTTGGATGGTGAAAGGTGTCTTACTTCAGAGAGGAAATCCTTGAAGCAGTAGCACAGTGTAAGAGACAGGCTGCTTGCAGAAGACTTGGAGAGGGAGATAGGGTTATGCTGTCTGTCTTGATGTGATGAGCCCTCTCTGTAGGCAGACTGCTGTCAATCACAGACTTTACCTGGTGGACTATAAGTTTAATGGATAGTTGATTTGGATGGGTTTTCCTTTTTTTCAGGCACTTTCTCATTACTTCTGGGTTTTCTTTCTGGATATTTCTGGTCAAAGGTGGTCTACTTTGCCTCTATGGTAATGAGTTCTGTAATAAGTTACATAAACTTATCCTTATAGTATGCAGAGTCCAATAGTGACCTGCGCTTTCTGCTTGTGATTGTGTTCCCTAGTATGTGTTACAGCCTTGTCAAAACAGTACACTGAAAGAAAACAAAATATCTATGTAGCCCACTATTCTTCAACCAGCTGTGGCTGTTAAGTTGACATCCAGGTAACAATAAAAACTGCACAAGCATGCAGAATCCTTATATTATAAAATTCTTTGGCCTTATTCTTTTAGCTACACAAACTTCCTGAACTAGGTGCAGTTTACCTGTTTAGAAAACCCCAGTGGATCTCACTCTTTCAGCTAGGCCTGTTCCACCTTCAACAAATGCACACTCCTTGCATTCCCTATCTTCTGACTATGAATTTCACAGGTCTGACTTCCAAGATCTGTGAAGTTTTTGCCTGCTATGAGCTGGAATCCCACAACCTAAACTGATGGCTCATTACTTCTTATGCTAAGAAGAACATAAAACACAATCTCTGTTGGACTCATAATTTTGCAGATCTCTTTCATAACATCCCCCATCATCCTTACTTGGCAAGTTCAGTCCCTGTGATCTGATAAGCTACCCTATACCATCAGCCATCCCCACTAATCTCAGAGACTTGAAGCACAAATATATCTTTTTAGAGGCAAAGGGCAAATTGCAGACAGTGTCTTCAATAAACCATTCATAAGTAATCTCTTGCAGTTTGGGGCATTTGTACTGTTAATCACAGATACTCAAAGTGACACAAAAAAATGGGCCCATGAACTTCTCCCAGTAGTACCTGTAACTTTAAGCCATTTATCAAAAAACAAGACTGGTAAAAATGAAATTAGCTATCTACAGCACACTGTCAAATGTGCAAAATAATGTTCAAACTAAGAGTATTTCCAATATATCTTTTACATTAATATCTATAAAGACTCTGAAATCAGAACTATGATTTAAGATGACAGGACTTTTACTTGAGTTTAATGAGTTGCCCATGATGTGTTGAAGATCTATGTGCAAAGTAAAACAAATTGCACTGAACAACAGCTACAGTATTACCAAACTCCAAATCTTATGTGAAACAAGGAATGAAAAAAAGACAAAGAAAATCAACAGTACAAAGGGCAGCACCATCAAAACCCCAGAAAATGATAGCTGAAAACCCAAAGGGCAAACTGCTACTTTAACCAGCCTGGTGCACTGATTTCTTGCCTTTTAAAACAGAACTATAATTTATATGTGTAAATTGAAGAAAACTGCATATTATGGCTTCCTAGCATGGGTATGTAGACTTGTCCTCAGTGAGGAAAGCTAAAAAAGCATATACGATGCCTGCCTGTGTACAGAATCTCTGATAATGGCACACTGTCTCAAAATAGCTCCTTTCCACTCCTCCTCTACCAATAAAGAAAAAAACAGAACTATCATGAATTTTGAGATGCAAAATTCCAGTCACTGCATATAACAATAGCATTATACAATGGCTTCAACTGGAATGAATCTTAAGAGATCCATCTAGTTCCAAGTCCCCTGCCATAGGCAGGGATACCCTTCAGTAGACCAGGTTGCCCAGGGCCCCATCCAACCTGGCCTTGAACTTGAACCTGCCAGGCAGGCAGCATACACAACCTCCCTCAGCAATCTGTTCCAGTGTCTCAACACCATCATACTGAGCAATTTTCTCCTAAAAGCCAATCTAAATCTACCCTCTTTTAGCTTGAAGTCATTCCCCCGTATCCTATCTCTACAGTCCTTTGTAAAAGGTCCTGTCCAGCTTTCCTGCAGACCCCCTTCAGGTACTGGAAGGCTGCCCTAAGGTCTGCACGGAACCTTCTCTTCTCCAGATGAACAGCCCCGATTCCCTCAGCCTGCCTTTCCCTCACAGAAAAGGTGTTCCAGACCATGATCTTCTTCATGTCCCTCCTCTGGACTCTCCAATAGCTCAATGTTCCTTTTGTACCAGTGTCCTCACAACCAGACACAGTACTCCAGGTGGGGTCTCATAAGGGCAGAGGGGGAGAATCACCTCCCTTGACCGGCTGGTCATATTTCTTTTGATACAGCCCAGGAAAGTCCTTTTAAGTCCCAAAGTTTGTAAACGAAAGAGGCTAAAAATCGCCAAAATGTTATCTTCCAGCAGGTAACATCTATCAGGAGACATGAGAGCAGGATGTTTTGAGCCCTTGTAACCTTGTGTTTCCACCTGCTGCAGAATCCAAACTCAAAACATCAGCTTCTGACAAACAGTACCAGTTTTAGGCTTTCTCATGCCATCTTTCTCAAGCTATACACCACTGTACTGCTGTGTTGAAGACCTATTTGCAAAGTAAAACAAATTGCACTGAACAATAGCTACAGTATTGTTTTAACAGCTTGGTTTCGCTGCTGGAGAAGCCTTGCAACACTGAGATGGGTGCACCGGGCGATGCCAGCCCCTCGGGTAGCTGCCACGCCAGGGAGAAGGTGGTGCGTCGCCCACCGTGGACTTCCCAGGACTACCATGCACCTGCAAACTTCCACACCTACTCTCCTGTTCCACCCGTGAGTCTAGGTCTGCTCATCGCTCTGGAGAGAGAAACTGCTTACCTGCGACTCCATCACACATTTTAACACTTGTCCCCGCAGAGCCCACCGAAAGGAAACCCTTGGAGGGAGCCAGGCGGGCCACAAGAGCTAACCGGGGTCACGGAGGCGCCGCAGGGAATGGGCTCCGGACCGGCCCAGCTCCCGCCCCCTTCGTTGGGAGGCAGCTGCAGGAATCCGGTGGGGAGACAGAGAACCAGAGGGGCCTCGCAGCCTCTCACAGTAAAGACCGTCGTTCCCTCACCCTCCGGCAACCCCAACATGGCCGGGCCGCCGCACATGCCCTGTCTCGCAGAGGAGCGATGGGGGCATTGGTCCAGACGCGGAGGCTAGGTACGACATCACCCTCGCCGACCTCCTCCGCACCATCGGGCCCTCATACCCACGGCGGGCATCGCGAGAAGAGCGGAGCTGCGCGACTTCGCTGTCACGGTAGCCCAGAGTGAAGTATCGCGAGGTTTGTGGGCCAGGTTGGGAAGGACGTTTCGGTAGGCAGTGAGTGGGTGGTTGTTGAGGCCGCGGACAACAGCGGGTGCTGCGGGGGTGGGAGTCGTCTGAGCCGAGTCGGGGAAGCTCGGTACTTGCGGCGGTGCTGGGCATTCCGTGCATCCCTTGGGCGGAGAGTAACAGCAGCGGTTGGAATGGCTGGGCGTTTTGCCCCTTCCCGATGTCTACCCTTGGTGAGAATGTTGTTGTAAATGAAAATGAAAAATGGATGGTGTTAGGTCAGCTGATCATGAGAGACTAACGTAGCAAGCATGGAAGCTCTAAGGGAGTTGCTGCGACAATACACTATACAAATACCCAGCAACACGTATGTTGAGGGAAGTTGTTCAAAAATTAAATACCGTACAAATTAGTTACATTGCTGTAGAACTATACCACCATAAAACCAAAGCTGACAACAGAATGGCATTTTCCACTTTCAAAATCTGTCAGAGTAAACACGGTGTAACTTTACTTCAATCTCACATAGAATCATAGAATCCTTAGGGATTGGAAGGAACCTCCAAAGGTCATCTAGTCCAATCCCCCTGCCACAGCAGGATCACCCAGATCAAGTTGCAGAGGAACACATCCAGGCAGGTCTTGAACGTCTCCAGAGAAGGAGACTCCACAACCCCCCGGTCAGCCTGTTCCAATGCTCTGTTACCCTCACTGTGCAGAAGTTTCTTCTGATATTTATATGGAACCTCCTATGTTCCAGCTTGCACCCATTGCCCCTTGTGCTATAACTAAGAGCCTGGCATACTTAATGCTCCTTGGCCCTTGAAGCGTCTTAGAAAAATTAGCAATAATATGGGTTCTGATTCTAAGGCAAACTTAAACTGGATCACATTTGAAGAGAAAGAGGTATTTATACTACAGAGTCTTTTCTTAACAAATGCTATGTTTTGTTTTATTCTTACCAACATATTTGTGCTTAATAACAACTCTCGTGCAGGGTATGTCTTTTGTTTTACAGTCACAAATACAATATTATGTCTGCACAATAGAATGAAATAAGAAACAGGTTAAACTCTTGCTTAAACAATTTATCTCATAAACAGGCAATAAAATAATGCGTATACCCCAGATATCCCATTCAGCTTTTATTTCAGTGGTGAGACCTCAGTGGCTTAGCTGGAAATAGGATTGTACCTGAAAACCTGTGAGAAGTCACTGTGGTGAGCCTTAGCGATAGTTACACTCTCGAAGGTCTTCTCTTCTGGAGGGAGGAACACACCCATAATGGGAATGGTTGGCTACCTTTATGTCAACAGGTAATTTTCCTTTGGCTATTAAAATTCCTCTCACAAATTACAAGCAGGTTTTGTATCTTTATTCTGCTTTGGAAAAAAAAAAAAAGAAGGTAGCAAGCAAGCTGAACTATTGAGATGAGGACTTCCTGCAACACCCTTACAGGAAAAGGCCTATAGTGGAAATGTGTTCAGAGAATTCTTTGGCTCTGTCATGTATCTATAAGTTTTTGGAATATAAAAATAATTCTAGGAATCTTTGTATGCCAAGTTAAAAGTTGCTTGCTAGGACGTCTGAAATGTCACCACGTTTCTTCAGGGAAAGGTTTATAAAAGGATATAATTTTGAAAAGCTGCTGCCATTACTGAAAAGTTGAAAATACCCAAACTTCATATTAAAATTTGAACTCTGCTTATATTTGTCTTACTTTAGGTCTCATAGGAGGAGTGTTAGGCTACATAACAACTGAAATGAATAGGACAGTGGGGACAAACCTTGCTTAAGTATGTTATATCCCCAAAAGCTTTTCACATATGGCACTGTGTCTTAACAGAAAGCAGAGATAAATTAACTGATGTGTATCTAAAAAGAGCATCCTTTGTTACACTTTTAGCATCCTCCACTGTGTCTTAAAAAAAAGCCAGTTAGTGATTCTCAGGTGCACTCAACATTTGCAAGTCTAACTGAATCTGTGAAAAATACAGGAGCCTAAAATTTTTGGAAGTTTGTGCCTGTTGTTTAGTTCTACACTAGAGGAAAGAAGCAATGATTCAATGCACTCATATTAATTAAGCATGGTAGCATTAAAAATGCTACAGAGAGGAACTCTGTAATGTGATATGCAACTGAATTACATTTTGGAAGGCCTTTTGTCTCTGCAGCAGTTCATTTGCCACATCACTCGTTAACAGTATTGAAGAAGCTCTCAGAATGCTTTGTGGAAATGAGATTGACTGGATACTCTGAAGTGTCTGTACATGCATGCACACCCCACAGGGAACAGAGAAGAGGCATTTTAGCCCTTGCTTACAGCTGCAGGGCTACAGTCAATTTGGAATGAAAGAGATGTAGCAAGGATGGTAGGGACTGGGCCTGGGATTAAATGCGAGACAGCAGCAGGGATACATGGAACTCTGCTTAGTCTGCCGTGGCTATCAAATGGTGGGAGAGAATGGAACAGGAGGACAAATAGCATGATCAACAGAGTAATAACCCTAGGCTCCAAAAATTTAGTCTCATGTCTGACCAATCCATTAGACTTCTACAATAAAATTGGTAAAAATTGTTTAAAACCCAAAATTGTTTCAAAAAACTGTTATCACAGCTTGATGTGAGTCCACCTACAGTCCTATTACTAGTGTAATATTTTGGGGTCAGATACTGGGGCCAGTACTGGCTGTTACATTTATGACTTTGGTGATGGGGCTGAAGACATGAGCAGGAAGGAAACTCATGAAGTTTTGTAAAATACTGAAGATCAACTATTTGAACCAGCTGGAAAGCAAGTTTTCAGAAAAGAATTTGTGGGTCCTGGTGGACAGCAAGATGGCCATGACCCAGCAGTACATCCCTGAAGTACAGAAATATGATGGCATTTTGGACTATGCCAGGAAGAGTACATGTGATCCTTCCCCTCCGTAAAGCCCAGGTGAGACCACATATAGAGAAACGTGTCCCATTCTTGGCTCCCTACAACAAAAGAAAGATGTAGACATGCTGGAGAAAGTCCAAAGCTATGAAGATGAAAAGACTGGAATGTCATAGAAGCTGAAATTCTGAAGATGATAAGTCCAGGGGACATCTTGTCAGTATGTACAAATACCTGGTGGAAAGGTATAAAGGGGATGAAGCTCTACTTTTCTCAGGCCAGAGGTACAAACTGAAACAGGAAATTTATCTTAAGTGTAAGGGAAAGCTCTTGGTCTGTATGAGTGGCTGAACACTGACACAGTTTTCACAGAGAGATTGTGGAATCCCTGTACTTGGTCATACTAAAAATTCAACTGAACAAATGTCTGAGCAACCTGCTGTAGATGAACCTGCTAGGTGAGATTGGACTAGATGTTCTCTTGAGCCTTCCAGCCTTAGCCACTCTGTGACTCTTTGAAGTCTGTAGGACAAACTGAGTTCTGGCCAATTGCTTTTGCTCTCTGTTATTTAAAGTATTTAAAAACTGTAGATACCAGGCAGATTGATTATCCATATTCAATTTTATTCTGTATCCCAGTGACAAGATATGAGACCAATTCCTACCTTCCTATTATCATATTTGAAACTCATCTTCTGGTTATTCTTAGTGACTTAATTCTCTTTTGTATCCTCAATCATAAGACTACCGCCTAGAAATGCTGAATAAGGATGTCAGAAAATGCTGCATACGACTTAAATGTGTGCCCAACATAGAAAAAACATGTTAACACCTGCAGAGTTTAACTCAATAAACAGATAACCCCTATATTGTTATCTGATTCTCTCTCAAAATGTTTTTGGACAGTCCTAAATTTGACTAACTCTTAGAAGTCATGGTAGTATAATTCTTATAACCTACTGAAAAATTGTCCTTTAAAGTTTGTCTGACAGATGATGTGTTATTCAGCTTGAATAAACCAGAGAGACTGATTGCAGAAGTGTTATGAAGTATTGATTAATTTCCTTCGAGTGTCTAGTTAAAGGGTGGCTTGAGGAAAATGTAAAAGTTTGTCCTTAAATAAATATTGCATACAAATGGATCATGTCAGCAACACTCAGATTTCATGATTGCCTGGAGTGGGAACTGGATAATGAGGCTTGTCAGCTCCACTGGATTTGCAGCAGGTATTTATGTAGAGCAGTTTTGAAAGTTTCAGAAAAATATGTGAACATTCAAAAGGCTTGTCTCGGTTATACTCTTGGTCTGGTTAAACCAAATCAGCATAATTGTTCTTCAGAGGATCTTTTATTATGTGTTACACATTTCACTTTACAAATAAAAATATTTCAGAAATGGAACAGAGCTTTCTGTTAGGAGTAGTAGTCACAGAAATGTTTAGTGGAGATTTCAGTTGAGTTTGGTTCCCATAATCCCTGTTTTCCTTGAGAAAAAATAGAAAGTGTTTGCTTCATCGTTTTGATTTCACTTTTTTTGAGTCTTGATTGCTGGGAAAGCATGAAGAGAAAGACTTAAAAGCAGTGCAGACACACAAAGAGAGCAAAAGAGACTAAAACTGGAAAGATGGAGGGATTTATTTTAGGTTTGGTGAGGGTAACATGACAAGCTGTCTTCAAGAGTTAAGAAAGTAGTAATTTAAAGGCTGCTAAGCAGATGAGATGCAAATATGATCTGTCATGCAGTTTTTATAACAAAAGCCATAAAAGCTGGAATATACAACCCCTGTAAATAGCTATCTGAGTTAATTATCATGTAAAGCCTATCCATGGTGTCTGTAATGAAGTGATACTGAAAGGTCATTTTGTACATGTGATGTCAGCAGTGAATTGCTAAGCTACTGTGATTTTCTACAAATAAAGAGAACCTGTATATAGTTATAATCTTAAACTTCTTTCCTTTTCTGACCTATCTTCAGCAACATACCTTGCTTAAGGTAAATTAGGAAATGTGCAGAGTTCTACAGGCAGACAAACACACACACACACGACCACACACACACACACACACACACACACACACACACACACAAAGCATACTTGGAACCTCCATTAAAAGAAGTCATATGAAAATACTGTAAGTGGACTGCTTTGCTTCATAGAAGTTGCTTCCCATGTGCCTTATTTGTGCCATCTATACAACACACTGAGAAAAATAGTGTAGCTTGACAAAGTGGCAGTGTTTACGGGAATGTTATAGCTGTGTACAAATATGCTACAGGTGTAAACTGGGGATAGACAAGCTGAACTGGAGGCTTGTCAAACAAGTCACCAGTCAGTTCTGCTAAAGCATGTGAGAATGCTGTGTGTTCATGTGGAAGGCAGGGATATTTTTACTCCTGGGGGATTTTTCCCCAACTCTGAAGTCAGTTAACCTTTTTTATGAGGAGGATCAGACTGCTGTTGGTGCCAGAAACCACAAACGTCTGGGACTAGTATGTCAGAGATTATTTCTGCTGAATCAGCTCTCAGTATAACAAATATATTAAACCAGTAACCCAAGAACAGAGGCATTTCATAACACAATGAGAATTACACTACAAAGTATGTCTTAGATTCAGGCAAAAAACTTTTTGTGACACCAGTAACAAATTATAAGTTTGAGGGGGTTTGGCCCTGGTTGAGAGCCAGATGCCCACCAAAGCTATTCAGTCACTAAGATGGACAGGAGAGAGAAAAATCAGGGCAACAAGAGGCTAGCGGGTGAACACAACAACAGTTTAATAAAGCAGGAAAAGCAAAAAGCCTTGCATGGATGCAAAGGCAAATAATAAAGATTATTTTCTACTTCCCATCAGCAGATGATGGGAGCTGCTGCTTTAAGAAGCAGGGCCTCAATACGCATAGCAGTTGTTTTGGAGGACAAGCACCATGAATGATTGCACCCTCCCCACTTCCTTTTCTCCCCTTTTTTTTATATCTGGTCTGATATCATTTGCTATGGAGTAACCCTTTGGTCAGTTTGGGTTGGTTAACCCACCCCATCCCTCACCCTACTGTTGGGGAGAATGTTAGGAAAGAAAAAGAACCTCACAGCCTTCATGCTGTGTGAGCACTGCTCCGTAACAGCCAAAACACTGCTAGGTTATCAACACTCCTCCAGCTACCACCACAAGTACAGAAGTGTGAGAAATGTCATGGAGAGGATCAACTCCATCCCAGATAATCCAAATACACAGTAAAATTACTGGTAGAGTTTTAAGAAGTCTTTGCTTATGAATAATACTGAAGACAAAATGGGAGAAATAAAAGGATGAAAGCATCAAAGGAATTAGTAAGCCAGTTATATTAAAAGTCCCTTTAATTTAGAAGAATTATCAGAAATACATTTTGTGTTGGAAAGGAAGTTTCTTTGCCTGCCTTTTTTGGGCAGTTAACGCAACCTAAAATTATGGTCAAGTGTCTGATCACTGTAATAGGTAACATTACAATGTGCCCCTCAATGGCACATTGCTGGCTCTTAGTCATCCTGCTGTCCACCGTGACCCCCAGGTCCCTTTCTCCTACACTGCTCTCCAAAAGGTCAGTCCCCAACATATACTGGTATTTGGGGTTGTTCTTGCCCATATGCAAGAGTCTACACTGCCCTTGTTGAATTTCATTAAATTCATCACTCTCCAGCCTGTCTGGGCCCTGTTGAATGGCAGCACAGCTCTCTAGTGTGTCAGCCACTTGTCCCAGCTTTGTGTCATCAGCAAACTTGCTGACAGTGCACTCTAATCCCTAACCCAGGTTGTTTATGAAATATATTAAATAGTACTGGTCCCAGTACTGACTCCTGAGGGACTCCACTAGGTACAGGCCTCCAGCTAGAGTCTGATGTTCACCCATGCTGACTACTTAATTTTCCGCACTAAAATCAAAGAAGATTCATGCTTGTATCAAGTAAATTAAGCCATAAAGGCAAAACAAATCCATAGAGAAAGGTAAAAATGTTCAGCATTCAATGGCTTGTGTTTCCGGTACAGGCCTACTAGGGTCTTCCAATGACATTCAAAGTTACTGGTAGTTCAGAGTTAAACAGCATCTTTTCAAAGTCAGCTGTCCCTTCTGTCAGTCCTAAAGGTTTATTCTCTAAAAGTGGGTCTTTGATTGTCACTATAAGGCACAAGAACCTGATTCCGTAGGGTAATTGTTAAATGTAGTCCTGTCTCTTTCATCAAAAAAAAAAAACAAACCAAGACATGCTAAAAATAAAAACTTGCAGTTGTAGGTGTAATTAAAAAGGAAAAGATGTTCCAAAGAGTATTTGTAGAGATTCTGTCATCCAAACAGTATGAATAATGTTTGCGTGCATTTGTATTTATGTAATGTTTTCTTAGAATACGCTAGGCAAGATGATGGAAGTTTTTTAAAAAATCTCAATTAGTAGCTATTTATGCTGGTATATATATATGAAGTTAATGTAGCTAGCACAAAGCAGCACAATCAAATCAGTTTTGTTCGTAATCTGGGGTGTTTATTTTCAACAGAATATTTGTATAGAAATACAGAGAAAAAGATAAAAGTGCTTAAACTTTTGCTCAATGCACATTTTCTGATCAGTACCATCTTTTCACAACAAAGACAGTAATACAGATTCCTTTAGCTGAGTGGCCACAAAACAGAATATTGGTCATTGGGACATACGAGACCATGTTACTATGTCCTCTCAGAAAGACCACAGAATACAGAGAGAATTCCACCTCGTTTCTAAAAAGCCATGCAATCTTGATTCCTTAAAAAAAAAAAAGGAATAAAGGAAGGGTACTTTTACCTTTTGTGAGGTAATACATTGTTTTGACAATTTTGTTATCTAGATTTATGAATGTGTCTTTCAGCGTCACTCAAGTTCTAATTCTGTTCAATCACTCCAGAGGCTCAAAGAGTAGTGATTGCTGGAACTCTCCGTGGATTATCCCTGATCCTCAAGGACATGAAAGCAATTTCAAAATAGCATCCAAATACATAACATGTAAACTGTGTATTCTGCCTCAGAATGAATAATCCACTACATTCACATATAAACAGAACGTTTAAATATGCAACAGATGTTCCATTTTGTGAAAGCTCTTGAATTCATAGACAGGCCTTTGGCTAAACTGATGAATTAATTTGTTCAGGGCAGATTTCATAAATGCTCTAATAATTCTTACCCTTACACATCTTGACTTGATTTTGGAGATCTACAGCACGTGTTTTAAATGTTTTAACCTTTAGTACTTTAATCAGTTAACATATATTTCAGGGCTGAATGATAATCGGTCACTGAAAGATATAGTTGACTGGGAAGTAAAATCCCATTTGTCAGCTAAACAAACCTCCATATCCGAAATAAGAAGAAATGACTCTGTGTTACTGGATCTTTTAAATGCTTACTGATTTTGATGTCACTCTGCTTATTAAGAATATATAGTGCTGGACTGTTAAGTGTTGTTGACTGCAGGGCTGATATGCAGAAAACAGAGTTACTATGCTTATGTACAACGAATTTCTTGGGGTAGCTGGAATTTAAGCCTTTACTTGATGTTTACAGGGCACAAACCCTGTAAGAGGGGAACTGGGAATTTTATCCTGGAGAAAAAGAGGCTGAAGTGAGACCTTACCACTCTCTACAACCACTTGAAAGGAGACTGTGGTGATGCAGGAGTTTATCACTTCTGCCAAGTAACAAAAAATAGGACTACAGGAGTGTTGCAGCCTGAAGGTAGGTATTTAGAACTGAGTCCTCTCCCCTGGGACCTGTGACCAAGTTTGAGATCCCCGTGGGCTGAATTAAGGTGAAACAACACCAGCCAACTACTTTCACAACTTAATAGTACAAACTACAAGGCAAATGGCAAGATAAAATAACTCAACAACCACTACGTAACTGGATGACTTAACTGGATTAGCAAATCCCCTGCAGCATGATTTAACTTAGATCTAGTTAAAAAGAAAGACAAAAAGAGAGGGAGAGAGAAAGATGTCACCACTTATGGATCCAGCAGTGTCCCATTGGCCCTATTGCCTCTTAATGTCTTGGTAGAGGGGGTCTCATCAGTGTAGATGTGGTATTTAATGGCAGGATTTAGTGGCAACCTGGCAGTGCTAGGACACAATGATCTTACCAAAACAATTCTATGATTCTGTTATTCATAAATGATGAGGAATAATGGTTCCTGAATTACTTATTTTCATCTTATTCACTAGATGGGATTTCTTGCTGAATAACTCTAGATTACAGTATTCTCAGGGATTGCTGCTAATATGCTGCTGACATTGCAATAAGAAAGAAAATATGTCTTGTCCCTTCTAGCTGTACACTAGAAACCAACATATCCACTGGGGAAAATGATAGAAGGATTTTCAAATTATGAGACACCATAGCTTACAAATGAAAAGTAATAAACTGCAGTGTGTTGTAGAATCAACCATGCTATTATGCAGTTTTCCCCTTTGCTATATTGATATGTGGCAGGACAAACAGGATAACTGAAAACCAAATACACCATGAACTGAAAGAACTTGTTTCTAATTACTTTTCAGCAAATGCTTTACTTAATAGTAAGAATAACTTTTGCTGCAGCATCTCTGATACCTAATCAATAGCATATTGCATATGTTACTAAGAGCAGCGAGGACCTGAAGGTAGTAAAGTATTCCACAGTGTTTTACCTATGTTCTTTTTAACTTCAGAAATTACTCTAATTTATAGATTGTGGACTTTCAAATAAAAGCATAAGAAGTCCCAGAGACTGAAACATATCCATAGGTATATTTGCTGATTTACAAAATTATTTATGTCCAAGCTTCTAAAGATGGAACTATAATGCAGATTTTATGGCCTATTTACAGACAAAGCAGATAAAATGATGGCATCTCTGCATGAAAGTTTCTTGTTTAGATGTCTTATGTTGTGTTTCCAATGTACTTGTCTTTTACTGGAGTATGTACTTTACAAAAAAGGTTACTTTAAAAGATTCATCTCCTAATAGATTGAGTTTTTTGGAAAAAAAACAAACAAAGGCTTTTTAGGTTGCTGATCTTCAGTATCTTTCCAATTAAAGCTAAGCGCATTAGCTTACTCCTTCAATCCATTCTTCGATATGGCTGTTAATACAGGAGAACATGAAGAACAGATTTGAAGAAAACAAGAAGACAAAGGCACAGACTCAGTATCATTTTTGTAGTACTGCCCTCTTGTTGCGTGCCTTCTGCTATTTTTTTCTGTTTCTGCTATCTTCCTACACTCTGTGCTTTTGTGACCATTTTCTCCACATGAGAGGTTACATGAATAGTTTCCTAAAGCCTTTGTTTCAGAAGGACAGAGGGCTGCTATTTGATTTTTCTTGGGCTCCTCCACAGAGTGGTTAGTGGTTAGTCCTCAACATCTTACATTGCATCTTCCAGAATCCTCGGACGATTTAGCACGAAGTATTTCTTTTTTGTGATCTGCTATTGTGCCACTTATCTACTGCATCAAGCTGGCACCATGGACAGAGGACCCCTATGAAGTGGCTGGATTTGTAGACGTTACATTCCTAGCAAATTAATTTCTTGTGTAACTCAAATACTTTAGTTGTTAGGTTAACTGCGTTAGTTGCATCCATAGATTTTAAGGGTGGATAAATACTTTAAAAATAGACAAAAGCATCAGGAACTTGTTGAGGCGAGTTTTACGTGTCTCCAGAGAATAAGACTCCACAACCTCTGTGGGCAGCCCGTTCCAGTGCTCTGTCACCCTCACCATGAAGTTTCTTCTTGCATTTATGTGGAGCCTCCTGTGTTCCAGCTTACATGTGTTGCCTCTTGTCCTGTCATTGTATGACACTGAGCAGAGCCTGACTCCTTTCTTCTGACACATGCCCTTTCAATATTGATAACTATTACAAAAATCACAGAGTCACAGAATAAATATGGTTGGAAAAGACCTACCTAGTCCTTTCTACTAGTCCTTTCTACTAAGTCCTACCATACCCACACCCCTAAATACCTACATACCTGATCAATGGAAAACCACAGAATAATCCTCTCCATGTCTGCCACTATAGCATGTCACAGTATTGTAGCATCATACTGTCAAACTTAGCTTTTTTGTAGTGGTATCCTGCTACGCAAAATACATTTTTGGCTCCCCATGGTGTTCACCATTGTTACATCTAATAAATGTATACAACCCTAGCCCTAGGAGGACACAATCCAGACACCCTCCTTGTGGGATGTGGGGGCTTCCATTTTTATTTTCCTCATGAGAAATGCATTTGAGCTTGTAGACTTTTCCTATTTCAAAGGACTCAATCATGGCTTCTGGAATTTCTGCATTGCATTTTAATTAGCCTTTCTCATTGACCTGAAAAAAAATGGTAAGTTGTATATGTGGTAAGTATTCCTAAAAATATTGTTATAATCCATTTTACGTTCAACAGTTTGTCACAGCTGCCATGCTCTTCCTGATGCATTAGAACTTTCTTGTCACATGCAGCCCTATGTCAGCCACACTTGCAAGACTTGTACAAGTGGATGCTCGGGACTAGGTAGAGATGGGGTTCTTCTCAGCCCTGAAACAAAACGCTGTCTCATAGCTCAGTGACATTGTCAAAACCTTTTTCATATGAAGATAGGCTCCTTTTGCACTAACCACATCTTTATGATCCATAGCGGTGGTAATGTGGGGCTGCAGTCCCTGCATTGTGTTTAATGGTAAATACTACAGAAGACGATCTACTTCTGGCTGTCTATTTATCTGTCATTCTCCAAACAATGGAAATTATCCTTGTCTGGTTAGACGAGTCTGAAAAGTGCCCTCTGTCTCCAAAGGCAACAAAACTGCTTCTCAGTAGACTACACCAGAACCAGCTTGATTCATGGATTTATTAGTCTTGTATTCATGGAGCTAAACAGAATTAAACTCAGAAATACGTGATGTGGAAATTCTTCTCTTTAGAAAGCAAGCTCTTCCAGGTATGTATTACAAACAGAGGGATATTTGAATTCTAGATGATCCTTACTTAATAGATCCAAGTGGTTATTATAACTTTGTATAACAATGATTTTGAGGAATTTCAAGTACTGAGAAGGCAAAGACTAAACAGTCTTATATTAAACAATATATTCCAACTCCTCCACTAGGAGTTAATCCAGCTCTTTCTTTTGACAAAAAACTACAATGTTCATTTACTGTCAGCAAAAGCAAGATTTCTGTAAGAGATATTACCAAGAGTTTGAACCAAGGATAGTATGATGATAAACAAAAAAAGTACTTTGCAAGGCAGCTTCTGTTGGTAATGGGTCCTTTTCTATGTAAAGCGTACTACCATATTATCCTCCAGGGACACTGCTAATGTAGAAATGAAGGCATTCTCAAAAAAAACCAAAAATTGATGCTGTCTCCCAGCTAAAATGGGTACTGCCCAGGAAAAAAAAGTTGGGATGCAATTGAGATGTTAGCTTTAGAGTACCTTGCATTTTGTTTAACAAATATTTATTTGTATGTTACAATAATGCCTGAATATGATAAAGGAATCACTACTCCTCTCCTTCTCCCTGCTGCCTGAGGAAGTGTTGCTTATTATTTCAAAGTTGTACCTTTCAGGTTCATAAGAACACCACACATCCTTAATCTCATGAAGCCTCATGTATCAGATTTGGTAGTGAGACTGCAAACTCTGTCTTGACACGGGACTATATAGTGCACAGATCATTTCTGAAGAGCTGCAGGAAACACATTACAGATTGCAAGCCCTTGCATGCACTTCCTGTGTACTTTGTGCTCTTTTTCTTGTATTTAAAGAAAAGATCTGCACCTTCATCAGAAACCTGATGACACAGTTACATGAGTCTCTTATGGGTGTTATATTTAAGATTTACATTGTTTATGAACTCGCTGGGAGCTTGAGTGCTGTGAAGAATTATACCACCACAGAATTAAGACAGGTGTCAGAAGAAGGATCAACTGTGCCAAATTCATCACCAAGGATTATTTCCCTCCTTTTTTGCCTTTCTAAAGCTTAGCACATTCTCAGTCCCCACAGTCTACTGAAGAGTTTGTTTGCCCTTTACTTTGAGTGAACTATTATGCTCTTGTCATTTAATCAATTTATCAGCCTGACTACTAACTTTTGCCATTCTAGCCTCTGCAGTCTTTTGTGCTTCGGTTTGCATTTTTTTCCCTAAATTGTTTTGGTCTAACATGTTATCTGTATGCATATCCATAATAACTTGCGTCTGCTCAATGCAAATAAAACATAGCATCAAAAGCCATGTGAGAAGATCTGATATTTGATAACATTTAGTGTCAGCTTTGTTCAAGTATTTCACAGCTTCCTCAGTAGCCAAGGACAATTCGTATCAAAAGTTTATTGGAAGTCATACCAGCCATCTCTTACTGTTTTCAGTTAGATGTGTTTCATTAGAAACTTACCAGGCCCTAGACCCAAACTTTACAGGTTATAATCCATTGGCCACACAAGTTTCTAAAGACATGCATTCAAGTGTTACAGATTTTGTTCTCAGATTAGAAGCTTAGACCATACAAATTATTTCTCCCTCAAATAACTCATCTTTCATATTCTGTGCCACATAGCCTCCAAAAGAATCCAGTTCAGCAGCCAAAAGAAATCAACCTCCACTTGCTTGATATTTAACACCAGCATCTGAGAGGGCAACATAGGTGTCAAGGGAGAGGAAATGGCAAAAAACACCCCATTTAGCTAGAATGCACCATGAGATCTTATGTTTGTTTTCTGCTTCTTGTCTAGCAAGTTCTCAGCTTTGGCCTTTTCCATAATAAGTGTCTACTACTTGGAAGGTAGAATACTGATGCACAAGCCTACTCAAGAAGAAAGCCCTTCTATCCATAATGGGTTAACATCCTATTGCAGTAAGATATGGAGGAAAGATTTGAAAGCAAGCCTCTAATGGACCTATGCCAATTAGTCTTGTGAAAGATACTAGAAATAAACAAATCATGAAAATGGATGAAAAGGAAATGTGGGAGCTAAGACTAAAACTTGTATCTGGAATAGAAGGTACATTCAGTGGAAGATGTAGGGATCACTCAGACATGAACGTTCCTTAAATCCTATTTTTGTTTTTATTTTATACAGAAATAAAAGGATTTTGTATATATATATATTAAAAATATTTAAAACCAAAAGCCAAGCAGAAGAAATAAATGAATAATGTAATGACTTAGGGAGAGGGTCTAAATTCGTTTGGGTTGGTGTCTGTAATTCTAGCACAACAACAAGCTCTCACCAAGAGTTCAACAGGCAATGAAGCAACTTTGCTAAAAAAGAGAACAATTTATTGAACCCAACACCAAGAAGAAAAGGAAAAGATCTCCAAATAAGTGAAAGAATCAAAAAGGTAAAACAAAAACTGTACACATAGTCTGAGAGAAATGGGAGACACCTAACACATCAGTTTTTGGCCTTAAATGAGAGGTCTGGGGTAAGAGAGCGTACACCAACACTCATAATCACAAAGCTACCACACACACACACACACACACACACACACACACATACACACACACATACACACATACACACTTGCACCCCACTTTCCAGAAGAGAAAGGGGGGGAGCTGGGTGGGGTGTGTGTGTGGCAAGAATACAGCACAAAATAATACATTTGAGGCTTGTGGAAATGTTCCTTTTCCAATCCTCATGTAGACATCAGCCCTTTCTGACATCTCCAGCATAACTCTAGTTCCTGTTGACTCGAGGGCTTTTCTTTGATGCTACAGCACTGTTAAATGTAAAGGATACAATTCCATCCTCTCTCTGTTTGCCAAAGGCTTAGGAGAGCAGTGCTTGTAATTTCTCTTTCTCTCTCTTAGTAGAGATTTCTCTCTGTTTCTCAGTGGCAGAGTATACAGGCTCTTTGCCAGCCAGGTGAAGATGAAGTTAACATGGCAAATACTTTTCGGAGTCTCATCCAAGCACTGTCTACAGAGCTATGCAGAGCCTTATTTTCTTCTCCCCTATGGCCAGACATCAAGGTAGAGGGTTAAGAGCTCACTGCTGTCTGGCACCTTCAAATGTGTTTAGACTCTAGTGAGGCTTTGGAGGAGTTGCTCTGGCCCACTGCCAAGGACAGGAATGAGCTGGTGCTGGCTTTTCTGTACCTGAGCCCTCAGTGAAAGAGGGCAGGGATTCAGGTTCACCCCCACAGAAAGGGGGTTTGCAGGTACAGAGAACATTTTGTCTCTTTGCTCTCTCTGCTTTCGAACTCCTATGCAAAAGTGGGCTGTGGCTACCCCCGCCGCAGAGCTGCAGCCAAGTTTAAGCTTCCTTTGTGTTCCACCCTTCAGTGATACGGGGTTGAGAGCCATTGCTCGCTTTCCGCCTCCCCCACCCTTGAGGGCTGGGGAGTCACTCTCTCCTAGAGGAGCTACCTGTCTCTCAAGACATATCACAGCAGAAGCAGGAGAAAGAAGATGATGGTGCAGAAGACGACAAACAGGACAGAAGCAGGAAGTACTTTCCTTTTATGAACTCTGTCTACCAATTATCTGTAGAGTCCAGACACTGATGCCAGAGGTCTCCTAGGAAAGCTACCTCCAGCTTCAAAATAAAATGCTTTTCTGGCATAAAAGCACCACAGCTAATATTTGAAAACTTGGTAATTTTCAAACCAGAACAAATAATTACATTAATTCAAATCTCTTTGCCTTTATTTCTGTCTCTAGATAGAAATCCTGCTTTTAGCATGGATATATTTTCCCATTCAACACATTCTCCTGGTATTTCCTGTACCTGTAGTGTTCTTCATGGGGAACTTTCACATTTACAACATTTACTGATTTCAGACTATCTTCATAAAATTAGTTGTCTTTTAGAATAACTAAACTTGCTGTATGTCTCTGAAATGTAGTGTCTTCTCCTTTGGATAGGGACCGTTAATTCAAGGGCAGAAAAGAGCTTCATGGACCAATCATGAGATACTTTATAGCCAATTGTATGATAATCCTATCACACATGGGCCACAAAGATAGCACAGAAAGATTAGCCACAGAAAGCACAGAAGGCTGAAGGCTAGATCTACTTCCTAGAGAGAATGATAACTGAGGAAAAAAAAGTATAAATCTGAGTTATTTTGTTGATGCAGTGTCTCGGTTTAGGAAGACAGGTATTAAATTCTTTCAATTTAAAGGCCTTCAGGCAAGAGATTTGGGAAAAGGAACAACAATTCTTTATTAAGAACACTAAGGAAATAACCCAACCGTACACCCCAAACAACCAGTCAGAATATAAAGTGTCCTAGGGATCCCGTCAGAGCAGAATAAAACCTGTCTCAATTTCAGTCTCTCCGGGATCGGCGACGGGGGGGGGGCAGTGGTGAGAGTT
>VZRI01013202.1:225100-241218 GCA_013397515.1 Upupa epops
CTCCTGAAGTTACCAAAATAAAACCATACAGCTTCCCAATTGCTTTTCAACAGATGAAAATAGAATACAAACTTCTTGCTTCTATAACCCAGGACATGCAGTTACAGGATGTCTCCTGAGAACACAGGCTAGAAGCAAACATAAACTTCTGAGAAACCCACTGAGTACACTGCACAAACACCAGATCACAGAAAGCAAAGGCTTCTTAAACCCCCTGGCTAGAAATTCCTAAGAAGGTAACAAGAATAACCTCAATGGAGACTAGATTATTGTCCAAGATTCCAGTCATAATACTAGAAACTGATCTAAATATCCATTAGCACTCACATGAGGCACAAGTGCCCTCTTTTTATACTGGCAAAGCATCCTTAATGCCAAATTAAATACCCACAAAATAATAATCTGGAAACATCTCTCACAAACGATGGTCTTCATTCAGTTTATCTGTTTAAAAAGAGAGGCAATTATGCTGATCTACATTAGCAGTGTGAAATTAAATCTTTACCAATTAACTTTTTTTGTTCTCCTGAGGAGGTCTGACACCTTTTAACATGAGGTATTGTTGCACTATTAAAATTGTGATTTGTCATCTTCAGCTTACACAACCAAAATTTTAACCTGGAAATCAATGCTAAACTTGCTTTCATCAGCATAAACATCCTTGTCTCTAAAATAGAAACACATGGATTTGACAGACCGACTTCTCAGTGAAAAAGGAATTGGCTGGACAGCTGCATTCAAAGAGTTGTGATCAATGGCTCCATGTCCAAGTGGGTATCAGTTATGAGTAGTGTTCCTCAGAGATCTCTTTGGGATCCAGTGATGTCTAGTATCTTTGTTGCTCGTATAGACAGAGGTACTGAGTGCACCCTCAGCAAGTTTGCAGATGATACCAAGCTGTGTGGCGTTGACAGGCTGGAGACAAGGGAGGCCTCCCAGAGGGATCTTGACAAGCTTGAGAACCGGGCCCATGCAAAACTGCATGAGGTTCAACAAGTCCAAGAGCAAGGTCCTACATCTGGGTTAGAGTACTTCCAAGCACAGATATATACTAGGTAGTCAATGGATTGAGAGCAGTCCAGAGAAGAAGGGCTTGGGGTTGTTAGTGGGTTAGAAAGGCAACATGAGCCAGCAATCTGTGACTGCAGCCCAGAAGGCCAACCATATCCTGGGCTGTATCAAAAGGACTGTGACCAGCAGGTCAAGGGAGGCGATTCTGCCCCTCTGCTCTGCTCTTGTGAGACCTCATCTGGTGAACTGCACCCAGTTCTGGAGCCCCCAGTACAAAAATGGAACATGGAATTGTGTCCAGAGAAAGGCCATAGGGATAGTTGGAGCAGTGGAGCACCAGTCCTATGAAGTCAGACTGAGAGAATTGGAACTGTTCTGGCTGGAGGGAGAGAAAGCTCCATAGATATCTTATAGCAGCCTTCCAGTACCTGAAGGGGGCCCTGCAGTAAAGCTGGTGAGGGGACTTTTTACAAGGGACTTGGGGGACAAGGGAGAATGATTTCAAGATAAAAGAGGGTTGATTTAGATGGGATCTTAAGAAGAAATTCCTTAATATGAGGGTGGTTAGGCACTGGAACAGGTTGCTGTGAGGTTCTGGATGCCCCTGTGGTAGTGTAGCAGTAGTATAGTGTTGTCCTTATCTGGATCCCCATGCATCCTGTCTGGATTGCCATTAATGTCATGATCAGACACCCTGACTATACCACAACAAAGAAGGCTGAAGTTGCCAAAGAAGGAGGATCTAGGTGATCCTGCTCAGGCAGGGGGATTGGAGTAGATGATCTTTTGAGATCCCTTCCAATCCCTGTGATTCTCTAAGAAGGGGGTTGGGGGGAATGGGGGGAGCAGGACACAGACTCTTTTCAACTTTTTGAACACAAGCTTTAAACGTTTTTGCTGAAACCACACAAATTAAACGCACAGATTCTGCTCAGCTTTTAAAGCCTTCCCTCCCTAGAAGTGTTCAAGGTCAGGTTGGATGGGGTGCTGAACAACCGGGTCTAGAGGGAGTTGTCTGCTCATGGCAAGGTGGTTGGAAATAGATAATCTCTGACTCTCTGAGGTCCTTTCAAACCTAAGCCATTCTAGGATTCTATTATTAAAGGTTTTCACACTTTTCCAAGCTACTGAGCATGTTTTCCCTGGTTACTGCTGGGAGAACTTATCACTGATGACAGTTCAAATTGCAAAGATTTAAATTAAATCTGACACTGCTTTCTGCTACGGTGGGAGCTTTTTGTAATCACAGACAATGTAAAGGTCACAGTAGGCTTTCTTTATTAGCGAAATAGCTCCTTTTTTGTTAAACATTGTCAGAGCGTTCAAAAAAAGGAATTCAAGGATAGCCTTAATTCCATACAAAAGAAACCCTTACACGTGTCTAAAAATCCTTAACACTGAGCAGCTAATTTCTGTTATTCTATTTTGAAAAGATTTTTCCACATTACAGAGCTTGATGGGGTTTGACATATTTCAGCAAATTCTGAGCACATCATTAAAATATTCAAGTGTTAGGTGAGAAGCAGAAAATTTTATTAACTGAGGCTTGAATAAATATTGCAGGATGGGATCCTATCTGTAACAGATTTTTTTAGAAATCACCTGATTTTTGGAGAGCAGAAAATGGAAGTGGAAAGGAGGAATCTGTGGTAAGTCCCATGAAAACAGCAAAGAAGGCAACCAAAGACAAATATTTAAGACTGTTCCAGGATTGATCACAGCATTCACCTGTTCATTTTCTTTCTTGTCTTCATGTATGTATACACAGATGATTAAAAGAGTAAGTAATCATATGAAGTCTTGTTTCCAGTGCTGAGGAATTTTACTCTTCCTACCTTCAGATGTGTGGGTGTTATGCTTTAAAAACTGAGTAGAATCTGTAAGTTTAATTTTTGTGTTTTCTGGAGAAAAGTTTGAAGCTTGGGTTTAAAAAACTGGAAAGAAAAGTGTCTGCTCCTTCCACCCCTTCTTCTTTCCTACCAGTGACTTCTGCCTTCTTTGTTTCTCCATCTTGGTGTCTGGAGTTGCATCACCAATGTTGATGGAGAACATTATGACTTCTGCAAATGCTATTGCTTCTCAAGTTGAAGAAAATGTATGATGAGTGGTAGAATTCTCATAGACCCAGAGAGATTGTGAGAAATCTGTACTTTGAAGATTTATGAGGATTGGGGCTGCAGTCAGATGACCATGATTTCAGAGAGGAGCAGGAACTGTCTATAATGATGGTAATGAAGATGTTCTGGATATTTTCATTTCAGCCAGTGTAAGAGCAGTGTGACAAAACTCTGTATGTCTGTGTCTGTATCTTGTGTGGGGTTTTTCTCCTATCTGTGGTGGGGGAAGTGAATGAAAATATTTTGGTGTCTTTCTCTTCCAAATTGAGTAAGTTGTTTCATTGCCTGCTGTTAATCCCTCCCTTTGTGCCTGACACTTTAGCTAATGCTTCTTGGTTGCAATATAGTTGGGATCTCTGACCCACGACATTAATGAGGACCCAGGTGGTATGCATGGCGATCCCGATAAGGACCCCTGCAACACTACACTGTCTCTGTAGTGGGGAAGCTGCAGCTGCAGTCTAATGATTCAGTATAAATAGTATCATTGTAGAGTTCTAGGTGCATCAGGCTGATGAAGGAGCTGCTACAGGAGCTGGAAGCTTTGTCCAGAAGGTAGCATGACTAGGAAAGATATCTAACAAATGTATTGATTTGGAGCTTACTGCCAGCAGAGCAAAAGCAAATACCCCTCCGCAGTGATAAATTGCCCCCTCTGGCATAGGGGGGTTGGCTGATGTTAGGAAGTGCAAATTACATCTCCCAGTAGCAGCTTGTCTAAATCTGAAACTTTAATTGTAATTAAGCGATAACCACACTCCCTTTATTTCTGTTTTGTTTTAGTAAATTCAGCTCAGATAAGGGTGACAGATTAATTGCACTAGGGAATAAAGTTCAAAATGAAAACTGAGAAATGGTTCTAAAAGTATTAAACATTTTTTTCTCTCCTTGAACTGTCTAAAAATCTGTTTTCAACTAGTTCTAAAAATCACAGCTTAGTAACAGAAGAAGAGGCTTTCCTTTCACAGAATCACTGTGAGACTGGAAAAGACTTCTGAGATCATCAAGCCCAGCCTATGACCTAACATCACCACATCAGCTAGACCATGGCACTAAGTGCCACAACCAGTCTTTTCTTAAACACCTCCAGGGATGGCAACTCCACCTGGGCAATACATTCCAGCGTCTAATGACCCTTTCCCCCAGGAAGTGCTTCCTAACATCCAAACCTCCTCTGGCGCAGCTTCAGGCCATGCCCTCTCGTCCTGTCACCAGTTGCCTGGGCGAAGAACCCTTCATCCCCATGTCTACAACTTCTACAACTTGTGCAGTTCTTGGCCCCTTGCTTCAAGAAAGGTATTGAGGTGCTGGAGTGGGTCTAGAGCAAAGCAACAAGGCTAGTGGAGGGACTAAAGGGTGTGATGAACTACCTGCATCCAGATATCCATGCTATGCCTTGAAATGATATTTAAGTAATAAAGCCAGGCATAAGCCACATGGTTTTGTCTGTACTTCATAGGACAATCATCCCAAAAAATATTTCAGAGTGGACAGACAGATGTTCACAACTTGATGATCCCTAGGATGTTCCTGTTCTTTAAAGAAAAGACATAAAAAATCTCAAAATGTTTACAAAAGCAAACTGAAACAAATAGCAAGTATATACCCATGTTTATATGGCTTTACTTAAATGAATATTTTTGAGTGATGTGTGGCAGAAAATCCCTTTTTACAGTCACTAGTAGTTTAAGTTGCTTTCCTCTGAAGGCTTGAGGAGAGTAGCAAAAATCTGGTGGCCTCCTCCAGGGCTCTCTTAAGCTTAAATTTAAGCTAAAGAACACACTAAAGAGGAGCAATCTAAGTTTACATATTAAAAACTGCAGAACTACTTTTTTCATTTATGGCTGCAAAACTGAAATACTACATGCCTAGCTGAGATCTACAATATAACTCCAGAAAAGCAAGAAATAATGCATCAAGAAAGCTGAAATATCAATAATAATCAACCTGATTTCCCCAAGTCATATGTAATTACTTATTTTCAACAAACTTACTTATGTATGCTTACCTTTCAGAAATCAATGCTTTTCCCCATTTGTACACTAAAGGTGATTACTAAAGTGCAGCTGTAAGTGTTGTAGAAGAATTTAGTGTAGATGAACTATTAGATTTCTTTTCTATTCCTAAAAGTATTATTGTATGGTTTCAGGTTTTGGACCATGATACATTGTAGAAGCAATGAGGGACACATGGAATAGAGGTGGGTTATCTAAGCACAAGACCAAGGCTCTATCATACTTAACAAGGACAAAGGACCCTCTAGAAAAAACTATCTAAGCTGTCTCAACAAGCCTTGTACCAATAAAGTCTGTGGAATAAAACCCCTGTTTTTGTTTTACATTACATTTATCTTCAATGTCAGTGTTAACTGGCAAACTTTTTTCTGCCAGTGCTATGGACTCTTTCCTTCCTCACTTCTCTGTGACAGAATTACTATTTTAGTGATTTTTTAATCAAGATTTCATTGATATTTTTGTCCATAGCCTTCCTGTTCATGTAGCTATATCTGCTAAATTAAATTGAACGAGTCCAAACTATTATTATTAAATATTTCCTTCACACTTTCCAACCTAATATAAAACCAGTGTAATGGGTCTTTTTTAAATTCTAGGACTTTGTTTGTTTCAATCAAATGAGGATTTTGTGATATTCATAAAAGTTCTTTCCAGAAAAATAATTCCACACTCTCATCACCATTCTCATGAGCTGTTGACCAGTATGCATCACCAATTAAGTGAAAAATGTCTGGTGTAAGCAAGTGGAATTTACAGATGTCTCTCACCCTGAAAAAATTCTTGCTGAGTTTTCCATAACTTGTCACCCCCTGCAGCACTACTCTGCACACATATTTCCTGTTCATAAAGTGAACATCTTCTGATAATTTAGGATATCTAAATTAATATCTAATCCCATTATCTTGGAAGAAGTATGTCATACTACTTTCATTGACTAAATTGAAACATCTGTAGCCCAAGGTTCCCTGGTATTGACACAGTGATCAGGATCTCCTTAAACTTTTTGGTTGTTCGTGATTGTTTTTCTCTGGTAGAAACAACTGGTCCTAACATCTCCTGTTTGGATTACTAAGGCCATCTTGACCAGGACAAAATTATGTCATACATTTAACGGATACAGTCAGATAAAGATATGCAATTTTCCATGACATGTAAACATCTTGAAAACCTGCAGTAATAGGCATCCACATTAAGTTTACTGCATTGAGGATAGAAATTTTGTAGTATCTGACCATATTAGTGTCTAAAGATGTTCTTTTTTCAGGATGACACTGGTTTGTCATCCTTTTGTTCCCAAAGGTATTAGATTAGTTTTTGTATCAAGTTTTACAGCAGTGGGAGTCCCCAGTTTAAGGAAAGGATAATCCTACCTATTAGGTTATTTTTTAAACAAAAAATCTGTAGTGGAAGACAATAGATAATAAGAAATGTTAAATCAAAAATATGATATTTTTTTCCATCTGGTTGCCTAAATAGTATTTTTTGTAAAAGTCAGGCAAAAATATAATGTAGTGAAGAGATAGAAAATTATTTACATAAAAGAAAATAATATTTTATTCAGAAATAAAAATGTTTATATGCTTTAAATGTAGACTGGGAATAAATGGTATTCTTCGTTTACATAAACAACTTCTGGTTTACTTCCTTAGAATTTAGTGCAATGCCTAGATAGTAGAGGAGCTTCAGAAGACTGACTTATCAATCTTACCACATTTATAACCTATATAAATTAAAAATTCATGGCAGTCAGGCAAAGTTCCCAGTGAGTGGAAAAGGGGAAAAAGAGTATCTATTTTTAAATAGGTAAAAAAGGGGAGTCCTGGGAATAAATTACTCATCCTTGCCTCTGTCCTCTGTATCCATAAGATAATGGAACAGATCCTCCATGTCAAAGCATATGGGTGACAGGATGTGATTGAAGACAAGACAATGTATTCACAAAGGGAAAATCATGCCTGACTAATCAGATGACCTTCTAAGATGGGGTGACTGCTTTGGTGACTATGGGAAGAGCTATCCAGACATCTGGTAAGGCCTTTGACACAACCACACAGAACAACCCCCCAGCTAAACTGGAGAGATACAAATTTGGTGAGTGGACTGGTCAATGGCTGAGGAATTCTCTAGCTGCATCCAGAGTTGCAGTCAATAGTTCAATGTCTCAGCAAGTCTATGGATGACTCACACAGAATCACACAGAATTATTGAAGCTGGAAAAGGTCTCTAAGATCATCAAGCCCAGCCGATGTCTTAAAAATACCCCCTCAGCTAGACAATGGCACTAAGTGCCACATTCAGTCTTTTCTTAAACACCTCTAGGGATGTGGACTCTGCTACTTTCTTGAAGGTAGTACTCCAAGGTGAGTGTTACAGTTGATATATGCTTGAGAAAAGGGATGTCATCAAGAGATATTTAGATAGGTTTGAGCTATGGGCTGTTGTAAGCCTAGTGAAGTCCAACGGGGTTCCTGCACATGTGTCAGAGCAATCAATAGGAGCTGGGGATTGAGAATATGCCTGTGGAAAGATACTTGACATTAGGAAAAGGTTTTTCACTGAAAGAGTGATCATATTTTGGAACGGGCTGCCCACGGAGGTGGTCAGGTTGCCATTTTAGATGTCAGATGTTAGGTACTGTATGAAGAGCTGAGTGGCATGATCTAGATGTCAGATGTTAGGTTTACTTGTTTGGTTTTAGATTGGACTGGATGATCTTTAAGGTCTTTTCCAGCCTTATCATTACTGTGTGATACTGTGATACTGGCATTAGGGATCTTGCTAGATGAATATTTCGTATCTCAGAAAGTCAACCATGTCCTGTGCTGCATAAAAAAAAGAAGCGAGGTCAGCAGATTGAGGGACGTGATTATGCTCTTCCACTTCACTGTAGTGAGGCCCTTACCGGAGTACTGCATCCATTACTAGAGTATAAAGCCCCAGGATCACAACAAAGATAGGGCTGGAATGCCTCTCCTACTAAAAAAGGAGAGTTGGGGTGGTTCAGTGTGGTGAAGAGAAAGCTTCAGGGTAGATTGAGATTGGACATGATGAGGAAAGTCTTTACTACAAAGGTGATGAGACACTGGAACACACTGCTGGGAGAAGTTATGGATGCCCCATCAGTGGGCATGTTGTACACCAAGCTGGATGTGGCTTTGAGCAATCTAGCTGAGTTGAAATGTCTCTGCCTACAGGGGTATGGATGAAGTGATCTCTTCCAAAATGACACGATACTAGGCGGAATCAATTGGTGATAAAAAATTTTAGTGGTATTCAAGATATGATGTCTCTTCAGAGTGGGATTTTTATTCCTTGTGGAATATAGAGAAGCCTAGATTTTGTAAATATATTAAAAGCCTTTTAAATAGTTTTGGCAAAATTATAATTGTCTCAATACAAGTATAAAATAGGGTGTCAGTAAAAATTAAGGACTAAAGCCAGAGGAAAAAAAAAAGCTGTTTATTTGAGGACTACTTACAATTGTTAGTCATGGGTTACGGTACAGGGATTGTATCTAGATAAAGCTTCTCATAGCACTGATATGTGTTAATACTTCAAGAGTGTACTACTTGTTACAAAACATAAACACATGTTTGTAAAGCCTAGCTCATACCTGTAAAATAGGAGGAAGTTCACTGACTTCACTAGAGTTTTTTTGGAAAGAAGAATTTTGCTCAATATATTTTTCAAAGAAAAGCAATTGCAATTACTTCTGTGTTAGAAACCATGTAAGTGCATGCATCATCCCTTTCTCTGGCTTCCAAATAAAAGCCTAATGAATAACATGTTATTTAAAAGCATAAAATTAAAAGAGAAGAAGTGTATTATTATGAACAGCAGCTTACTATCAGCTTTCAAAAAAATCCCCAAAAAGCATTTTAAAGTAAATTACATTTCCAGTGAATGCTTTTCTTTTTCATAACAAAAAAACCCAAAAAAATTACAAAACACATACCAACTTTCAAATTAAGCTTAGGATTTAACAGAACAAAGCTAAAGCTTTTGGTGTTTTATTTGTTTATTTGCTTTTACAGTAGCATAATTTTTTTATTGTAATACTCAGTTTTCCCTGTCTATATTTCTTGCTAGATTGGTTGAATATGTAAAATAAGAAATTTCTTGAAAACAGGCTTTGGGTAACATCGAATGATAAATACAACTACCTGTGAAACACAGCTGTCAGAGAGACGTTAATCTGATCTATTGCAGTATAGCTTCGTGCTTGAAAGAAATGCGTAAGTACTGAAGTTTAGAACAATTTTGCTCCTGTTACTCTGTTTTCTTTGTTCCCGCCCCATTTAAATAGCCTAAGAACCTCTATTATGAAACAAACAATACTCAAAAGAAATAGAAAAGGTATAGGAATTCTCTAACTGTGGTATCACTGTGTTCTGAAGAGAGAGTTTGAATTCTACGTCTTGTTCCATAAAGATGTTTTTAAGTTCACTAAATGAAAAGACTGAAGTTCCTGAGCCTCTTGTAAATAGACTCTTTTGACTGGATAATATGAAGTTTTCCTTTAACTTTTTTTCAGTTATGCTTAAATGTTAAAGCTCTTGTGCTTTCTTTGGCAGGGATAATGAAGGGGTGTAGATTCATAAACGGAAAAGAGATGCTTAGTGGAGTTTTCTTTGCAGTAGTGTGGAATCACGGCAATACGTTTTACATGCTTGTTATGTTCTGCAAGTAGATCATGATAAATCATCCCGAAAAATCTCCAGAATCCTTAAATGTGACCTTGTCTTCATTGCTGTGCTTATGAAGAATTTCTTATTCTGAGACACGCAGGGTCCCAAATCTCTTCAGAGGAAAAGCATTTTCAAAGTACAATCCTGTGTCATAAGCT
Source organism: Upupa epops (assembly GCA_013397515.1). NCBI lineage: Eukaryota > Metazoa > Chordata > Aves > Bucerotiformes > Upupidae > Upupa > Upupa epops. The sequence continues at coordinate 235,090 of VZRI01013202.1, forward strand.
AGAGAGAAGCAGAGCCACACACATGGTCTTCTAAATGCTTTTTCCTCCTCACAGTATCTTTTTGTTTTTAACAATAGTCAAAGTAAATAAAATCTCAGCTGAAAACTGAAAATTCGAAACACAATTTAGAAGCCTCCCTGCCTTAGCTAGCCAGAGGAGGGAGGGGAGGAAAAAGCACCCATTCTTCAAAACTCTTCACCTCCATTTTGTAATACAAGCATAGATACAGAAAAGACAGATAGCAGTCTATTTCATGCGCCTTTTATTTTCTTTCACATGATGCCAGCTGATAGGCTATTGCATAATTAGAAAAAGCTCTAGTGTTTCAGAAACCACTAGTTCAGAAGCAGAGATGGGAAACACCTAGACTTGATTTGTGAGGAGTGAACAGGGCTAGAGGTTACGGAGTTGTTTACTCAAGGAGTATTTCATGTTCTGTCTCACTTGGTGACACATTTTTGAGGTAGGCCCTTGTGAGAGGTTTGAAAACCTACCATTATACCTGGGTCTAAATAGTCCACTACAAGTGCAGGTCTGTGTTTAAAGGAACTAAAATCTAACCAATTCCAAAAAAACTATAGTTGTGAGGCACTAGAAAATTCTCACCAGAGGTAGAAAAGGAGGTTGCATCTTTAAAGTCATGGGACAACACAGACATGTTCTGGAAGTCTAGGAAGAGACCAGTGAAAACACACTATACTCAGAACAGAGGAAGAATGGGGGTTATACTGAATGGTACTGGTGTTTCTAAAACTAAATACTCTGCAGAGTGATCTGTCCATATTGCTGTAAAGCATCTTGTTAATGTGCTGTTATGTTAGTGTTAGAATTTGCCAAGAAAATCTGTCTGTATGTTTCCTTACTTAGGAACCCAACAGAATATATTTTCCAACTGCTTTATTTTAGCAATGTAGTCTCAAAGAATTATCTGATACTGGAAATATGGCTCCTGAAAATATTTTCCACTTCTACGGCAAGCTGAGACCAGCATCTTATAAAATATTATAAGCATTTTTGGGAGAAACAAAGCAACCAACCGCTAATGTCTTCAGAATACATACTGCCATCTATAATCACTTGTTTCTCTGCATCTACCTGCAGATATCTGCAATACATAGACAGAGACAGTAACACAGGAAGGCAAAAGGAGAACCAAGAGACAAAGAGATATAGTTCTTTGATAAGAAGGCTGCCAAAGATTTTGTGTCAAGACTTTTTAATGTAACAGTGTTCTCTAAGTCCCACTGTGCTGAAGAAATATTGAAACAAGGCTAAATAACTTTAAATTAATTAATTTCACTCCACCTGTGAGTTGCAGTGAGATGGGTATAGACATCTCCAGCTGAAAATAAACCTTTGTTTATGACAAGTCACAGATTTAATTTGATAATTAGTGTCCTGTAATCTTTAGTTGAGAAAAACATCTGAAACACTTTTCGGTGATTGTGAAAGAGAATCTAAATTTTGAATCCTAAAATATTCTGTACCCTTATGTTTGGTCATACAGTCCAAATACATTGCACTAATCTGCCTAAACAACAGTATGCAGTAGTTCACTTCAACTCAAAAACTAGAAGAACTACAGTATTCTTGGCCATTTTCAAATGAGCCTGCAGATATGTAAGTTGATCTGGCACACTGCAGGGGGACTGCATTATGTAGAGCAATTTCAAAATGTGCCTTCTTTTTAAAGAGTAAGCTAACTTACTTGGTGCTAGCTCAACATGTCTTCTATTGGTGTTTTGCACCTCAAAGTTTATGTAGTTGCAGGCACTCCAAGAAAATTATTGAAAATGACATCTGTAATTTTGAACGACAATCAAAATGTGATTCATTCACTTAATATTGACTGCCCAGAAATGCAACAAAGCTTGAAGCAGAGATCACCAATTAAGATTAAAGAGGGCACTGACAGGCAGCTGACATTACAGCCAGTATAAAATGCATCAGCAAACCTGCTTCCCATGAAACAGCAATGCTGAGACAACTGATGACAAAAATTATTTTCTCCTCCAATGATGTTGTTGTGAAGCGTTGACCTGAATTAGGGCACTCTTCTTTGTTCTGCACTGGGATGGAAACATTGGAAATGTATTTACAACAGAACTGCAGCTTATTATACAGTGACCTCGTACAGAGACCTTTTGTTTAGCAGCAGAGACAAAGTGAGCATGCCAGCCAGGGAGTATAACTGCCTGCTTCTTCGGTGCATGAAAGACCATTGAGGCTCCTTTGGCTACAGCCAAGATACAGTCACATCTGAAATTGAGTGGAATGCCATTGAAACGAGTGAATATACCACACAAGAGTTGGCTAGGCTCAGACACAGTACTCTCAGTTTATTCCTGAGGTCACGCTAGCATTAAAGCACTCCTGAAACAACACATTTCAGAATGCTCTTTCTGTCTTCTCCTTTCTCCTTTCTTCCCTTCCCCTGTTCCAGTTTTTTTGGCACTGGCTAATGAGAAGGAAGAGGAACTGCACCATATGGTAGTTGAGCTTTATTCACAAACACAGAAATACTTCTTAAAAGATAGGTTCTTTTCAATGTTTTAATGCAGAAGAGACTGTAGGCCTTACTTCTGCTCTTCCAAAAGGTAACCCTTTGGGAGACTGGAAATTCTGGACATAAATTTAAGGAGGAAATGATGGAGGCAAATGCATGACTTTACATTTTTGTACAGTTCAGTTTGTCCTGTAGCTCCCATTATCAAATTTGCCCAGTTCTTGCATTATGTTCTTTTGGTCATCTGAATGGTTGGCATCTCTACTTGGGACAACAGAAAATGCTTTTACCTTTCCACCTAGTAGTGATATATCCATTTTAAATATTGTATTTTTCCTTGGAATGGATTTCCAGGGATAACTCCTTTAATTTTAGCCAGCTTCTTCCAATTGTATTCTCCAATTTAGTTCATATTTCCACTATTTACAGTTTTTAAGTTCATCATATACCATTTAATTTCTGATGTGATGTCATATCAAATGTCTTATTGAATCTAGGTTAATTAAATCTACCAACTTCTGCTCTTTAGAAATAATAGTTTTCTCATTAAAAGATAAAGGCTTTCTTAATGTGTTCTCTTTTAAATTCCCCTTAAATATAACACTTAACTAATATTAATCGAACTAGAGAGCTGTAAATGCAAACAACTGGCTCACCTTGCTAGTTTTCTAAGTCCCTGATTCTGCAAATGCTCATGTATAGATTGAATTGCAGAAGTGGTCTCACAGATGCCAGAGTTGCTTACGGGAGGAACTTCTTTGGTGAAAAATCAGCAGGAAAATAATACAGGTGAAATCTCATGAAGTGGCTGTTGACCCAACAAGAAAAAAAAAGTAAATAGAAATAACTACTACTACAGTGAACAAAGATGGACATAGTTTAAATGTCAGTGAGAGAAAAGGCCTGTAGAATAATTGTATAATAAAGGCTCCAGCTCTGTGGGTTTTTAAAATTTATGTTTTTGTGTAATATATTGAATGGGATGATTAGTATGACCCCTATCCTATCACCTGTCCCTAAAAGCTGAACCAGAATGCTTTTCAATTAGAATTCCTATCTGATTATGAACTTAGGTCACCTCTACCCATTTTTAGCCCTCCTCTATGTTTCACTTCTAGAATTTGTTCATAATTGAAGGGTTATGTCTATTTCATAGAGTGAAATTTGCAGTCTGTAAACTAATGCTGTTTGTTACTGAAAATCAGACATTTCCTTAACAAACACATTCCAGACTGATGTTAGTCATTTCAAGAATTAATCAAGTTTTAAAACATTTGTATAGAGTTCTTTGCAGTAACAATTACTTTTGTTTGCCATAGAATCAGAAGTATTACACGTGTAAATAGACCTGTTTTTAAATGTTGGTTAAAATTTCTTTGACACCATTATCCTGACTGGTAAGTGTTGTTAGGGCATTACTACTAAGGTTTTTACCTTAATTATGCAGAAATGACTGAAATCACCTAGAGGTGAAAGACATGCCTCCAAAAAGCAGGTTTCAAAAGGGTGGGACTTGAAATTTTTTTCTCTTCCTTGACTGGAGAATTCACTACCTACATGTTTAGCCAGCAGTAATGACAAACCTTCTAAGTACCCTGCTGTACTAAGAAGTTGTTTCCCATGACTGAGCTTTCTTGTCTTTTAGCAACATCTGACATCCATTTAAATAAGAACAGCCAATTTCCTATGTCATTTATGTAGAAATTGCAGCAAGAAATACAACCTTTTCTGAGTTTGCTCCTGACTCCTAAGGAATTAACTGCAGTACAGTTAGATCTTACTAAATGGGACAATTACTCATAATTTTTGCTGCTAGTACTGTTACAAGCATACTCTAGAGACTTCTTATGGGCTTTAACAAACTGGTTTATGAGCATAAGATTTATGAAGGAAGAAGAGCATATTCCTGAACCATGAACTGTGAACTGTCTGTTCTCAAGGAAGGAAAACAGAGGAACAAATGAAAGCAAGCTTTTCTGTCTGAATAAATACACTGGGATTGGTCATCTGTGCCTTTTTACTCTAGGAAATCAAAATATTATAATTTTGATACCCAGTGAAAGTAATCATGTTGTTTTTCCATATCCATATCATTCTGGACCTGTCCCTCTAAAGACTCCCAAATGAAGTTCCAGACGCAACACAAATTGAAACTTTTTTTTTTTTGCTCTAAGCACTGTTAATTAATAGTTGACTTACCAGTACAATTTGACTTCTACATTTCAACACTACCAGACACTTGCCTTAATCTTTCTGTATATCTCTGAAATACTTGCTAAATGGTACTTTTATGACATTAAAGTCTGCCTTTTTTTTAACAAAGTGTGACATCTGTTAACCCAGACTGAAATTTATAAAAACATAAAACTTTGGAACAAAATTCCAAATGCTTATTAAAAAATACTTTGAAGCATTGATGAGACCTTTAATTATTTACGAAAACTACATATCTTCTGCTTTTTTCTGAGCTCTAATGTGGCTGCTTTGAGAAACACACATCAAATGAGCTATGTTTGTACTCATGCCTGTGGGAAAGTGTATGTGGAGAAGAAGAAAGCATTTCTGAGAGCACTCCAGAGCTCTTTAATTGAAAAACAGATAAAAAGCTAGAGAAGTCTGGAGTATTAGGAACAATAATAATTAGATGAGTTCATCGTAAACCAGACCTGCTATTAATATCTGGAGTAAAGACCCCTTGAAGTAATAATCATTCCCTGAAAACACTGGATTAAAAATTAAAATACATGCATAATGTGCTGATTCAAGACAAATTAGCATTAATTTTGGTTATTCATTATTCTTTAAAATGTGTTGCTGATATCTGTGAGCTGAAACAACACAGAAATTTTCCCCATGAAGTGGGCACAGATGTATTTTCATCAGTTTCAAATTCCAGATTAACCAGAATTAGAACCTCCTAATCTAAGTATTTACTAGCTTGTACAGTTAAATTGTTCACTTTAATAACTGCATTTCAGAGTGGGACAGCAGCTAACAGAACTTTGGTTAGTTTGAGTCAGCTGTACAGGCTCTATCCCCTCTCAACTTCTTGGACACCTCAGAGTAATTGCCGAAAAAGCAGAGTGTAAAAAAGAGAAAGCACTGATGCTGTTCAAACACCATGCAGCAACAACTGAAACACTGGTGTCTTATCATCAGTTTTCTTCACAAATCCAAATGGCATCTGTGAAGAAAGTTAACTACATCTTGGCCAAACCTGGTGCACATTTCCAACTATAGCAGCTCACCTGTCATGAATAAGTGTGTGTAATGGTTTAGCAAGAGGGTCTAAATCGGTTTGGGTTGATGGCTGTAATTCTAGCATGACAACCAGCTCTCACAGAGAGATCAACAGGCAATGAAGCAACTTTGCTAGAAAGACAACAGTTTATTGAACCCATCACCAAGAAGAAAAGGAAAAAACCCTGAATAAGTAAAATAATAAAAAGGTAAAACAGAAACTGTATCACAATGCCCTTACACACACTCTGACAGACATAGGAGACAGCTAACACATCAGGTTTTGGTCTTAGATGAGACCTCTGGGATAAGAGACCTCTAGGATAAGTGTACCAAACACTCATAACAGCCACTACACACACATACATACTCGCACCCCACTT